>SOZL01000107.1:0-64142 GCA_009733165.1 Naja naja
TCATAGTACATAATTACAAAGCCCTTGAGCTGATTTACCATTTTTGATCATCTAACACCTCCTTTTAAAATCTTTAAATTTTAAAAGCTAAGACTCTCACAGAATCAAAGAGCATCCATTTTCAAATAGCAACAGATTCCATTTCAATAAACTATACTAATCCATAATAATGTAAGGTAGAATAGAGCTTTTAAAAAAGGAGCTCCATTAAAATGTTAAACGGTTGAGCGCAAAGAACAGGTATTTGGATAATCTGTTCAACATCTTGGGAATTATTAAAAGTCCAGTGATTAGTAGGGATATCACAGTACAGCAACAGAATAAAACATAAAGAAAAAGCAAATATATACAGTAAAGTCCAAACTGTTATTAACCGTATGGCTATCTGAGCCACATTTGAAGTGTTCATGCCTCCTCTATTATTATTATTTGTTTGCAGATAAATTGGTTAAAAATCTTACCTGGGTTCTCGGTTTTTTCTTACAAGGCTAACAAAGGTATCAATCTCAGCAGCTGTGATGTGTTTCTCCAACAGTTTCGATTGTTGTGGAGCAAGGCTGTTATAGTGTCTTCTGCTAAGACATCATAGCCGATTTGTTTCTGCATGAAGCCAAACTGCTTGGCTATATATTCCTGGCAAAGTATTAAAAGGGGAGAGGAAGAAAGAAAACAAATGCTAACTCCACTATGTTTATTTTTATAGATTTAAGGAGTTATTGGTTGTTCTTAATCAAAAACCAGACATATTCCTAAGACTGAACCAGGTGTTCAGTCCTGATTTTCAGCCCAATTGCTATTCAAATTAAAGAATAGCTTATCCACTTCACATTAAGCAACTGATAATTATTTTCCATTTGAAAGAAGGTCCAAAAATCAGATGGATGGAAGTTTGCAGGTTGAAGATCCACTCAGAATGATGGAATGATTCCACATTTAACTAATCCAAAGTAAAAAATTCTTCAGTTAGAAAATAAAAATCAGGTTGCGGGTATAGGATGGGATGTATCTGGCATGATATATAGCATTACTTAGTTCTTATGAAAGGTCCTGTGATTGTAGTTGGACACAAACAGAAAATAAGCAAGCAGCATGACATACCTGGGAACAACACAAGTATAATTTCCAAATCATGGCAGTAACTCTACTCAGAATCTACATGAAGTACTGCATCCAATCCCAGGAATTTAAGAACAACTCAGAGAAATAACAGATACATACAAAAGCATTGAGAGTAAGAGAGATTGAAGAAGTTAGGAGTATTTAACCTTGAGAAAGATGTTGAAGGGGGGGGATAAATAAACAGCATTCTGCATACATAGAAGGATATCACACAGTAAAAAGTCACCATCTTGTTTTCTCTCATTCCAGATCACAAAATGCAAATCATGGTCAAGTTAGCAGAAAGGTATGTTGTGATTAGTAAGAACTATTGTCCTAATATCAAGAGCATTCTGTGTCACAAACAGAGGCCAAGAAAGGCACTGGACTCATCTTTGTTACATGAGATAAAGCGGAGACCAGCAATCTCTTAGGGATGCTTTCATTTGGAGTTCTGCATAGAGCAGGTGCTTGGACTTAGTGGCCTAAAAATGGTGCCTTCCAATTTGGTAACTATGATGCTTGTCAAAAACAAAGAAGTGGCTTGCCATGGCTGCCTTCTGGTATGTTTGTTCAATTTCTCAATCTACTGGCAATTTGGTCCATCCAAAAGCATTTCTGTTCAGTTTATTTTTTTAGATGACCTAAGGCTAGCTAGGTGCTGCAACCTGGTAAGGTTAAATTCTTTCAAATTTTACTCACTTGATTTTTCCTGTAGTCTTGTTGGGAGTGTCTTAACACTCTGTAACACAGCCGGCAGATATGTCTGAAAGGAGCATGGCGTTGATCTCCGAGTTCCTCCAATCTCAGCATCGGCCCATCTCCACAGTCAGTAAATGGTGCTTGCAATAACTTGAAAATCTGGAGCATTATTTGAGGAAGGAAGAAATTACTTTTCCTATCATCACAGTCAGAAATTGTATAAGCTCTTAGTAATTACAAGAGTTGTGCACTCTACCTGCTTTAGAATATTTTGCTCTCTCATTAGTTTTTGCCGTTCTCGGTTTGGCTTTGAGAACATGACTTCGAGTACATCTTGACCAGAATTTGTTCCGCCAGTAACAAAATATACCAAATCTTCCAGCAACTTTGTAACAGACCTGGGAGAATTTTTTTTTAAAAGAAAATCTAGTTCTTAGTGCAAAATTTAATACTAGCATATCCCACATAATAATGCATTCTGTAACTCTATTCAGTTAAGAAAACAGATACATACAAGACTAGTTAATTCAAAAATTCTTTAAATTCTTAAAAAGTATTAAGAAGTCCAAATCCAAGATGAGTTTAGCAATATTTTCTATTGCCTAAAATAATGTAGGATTTTCAATCTGGTTGTAGTCTTCACGTGCTCTCACAAAATTACTAATGCAAACATGGAGATTCTGTAAGACTGAATGATCCGATACAGTTTTAGCCATTTCTACTGTGCTTCTTTTTATTTCATCTTGAGCTCTGCAAATATATCTGGAGGTATTGCAGGTTTGATACTGAAGCTACAAAAGTGGATATAAAAGCTGTATTTCTTTAAAATGGATTATGACCCTCTTACCTCCTTTCATTCTGAGTTACTGTTCCTTTCTCCAACTTGCCAGCAATGGAGCCCAATACTTTGCTTGTCGTTTGCAAAGTCCAAATCTCGAACTTCGGCAGGTGAAACTGGTACCACGGCAAAAGCTTCTTTGTCCTCTTTTACAGGAGAGGTGCCAATCTTTTTTAAAAGGGTAATTTTAGTACCCAAGAACAGAAGAAATGGTGGTAAGGAATGCATTACAGAAATAGTGGTTGAAATTTTAATAGAAAACATTGTTGTGCACAAGTCAATTTCTTTTTTTATAAGATATACATAAAACCCATATCTTAAGTATTCCAATTATTTATTTAGAACAGTTGTGCCAATATGCATCAGATACATTCATAAATGCCAGGTTTATGGAAAAAGAATTCCCCTCTTTGTCATTAGCAGAAATCATAATTCTACCAAAAAACAAAAATAATAGCCTTAAGGCTGTTACTTAAGGGGAAGTTTGCCACATACATCAGTCCAAAAAGCTAGCAATCAGCACAGGGTTTTTATAATCAGTACAGGATCGGTACAAGTATGGTCACTTACACCTTGGTTATCTCCCAATTGGATTGTTACAACAAGCTTTACATGGAACTACCTTGAAAACTATCCAGAAGCTTAAATTTATTCTGAATGCAGCAATGCAGATAATTATGGGTACATCTCATTATGCTCTTGTAATACCTGGCACTGACTGCCAATAGGCTTCCACATGCATGGAATTCGGTGCTGATTATTACCTTTAAAGCCTTACATGGCATAAGGCTGGGCTATTTGAAGGATCACACTCTCATAAGAACATGTGTGTGCCCCACATGCTTCCATGGGGAAGAGTATGATACAGGTTCCTTCTTTTAAATCTCTTAGAATTAGAATCAGTTGGAAGGGACCTTGGAGGCCTCCTAGTCCAACCCCTGATTAGGCAGGAAACCCTAAACCACTTCAGACAACTGGTTATCAAATCTCTTCTTTAAAACTTGAAGTGTTGGAACATTTACAACTTCTGAAAGCAAGTTGTTCCACTGATTAATTGCTCTGTCAGGAAATTTCTCCTTAGTTCTAAATTGCTTCTCTCCTTGATAGTTTCCACCTCATCCTTTTATGGGACCCAGGAAGTGTCCCTTTTCTGCAGTTGTACCTGTTCTCTGGAATGATCTCTCCCCGATGTGTGAGAGACCCCCCCCAACTCTTCTTACCTTTAGGAAAGTCCTTAAAACCTGGCTCTTCAGCCAGGCATTGGGGCCAGAGGAGTGGGAGTCCCCTTGTAGTTCTTTTGTTATATGATTTGTCAGCAATTTATATTTATGTACTGTATTGTTCATTGTTACTTTTTTCTTTTTTGATATATGGCTTGTTTTTATCGATATGCTGTCCAGAGTTACATAGTTTTAGTTAGGCAGCCCTACAAATCTTTAAAATAAATTAGTAATCCAGCGTGCATCATTTATGGGATACAAAAGACATTGGGAGCAAGTGCCATGATCCCAAAGTCTTTTGAATAATGTTTCTTTTCTTCCTACAAACATATGCACTTAAACCAAGTTATTCTCTTGTCCCAGTAATGAGTGAGATTGGATAGTAGTGCCGATTTACTGTATTGTGAAATTGTAAGTTGTATCCACACTGAACTTACACTGAATTATAAACATGCAATATGTAAACTCTTTTGTGCCTTCAATCAGACTTATATCTGGCAATATCTATATAAGCAAGTTCATGTACTTCTCTGGACAACAGTTTTCAAAGTGATTTGTCACTGCTTTCTTTTACCAGGGCTCAGAGAAAGTGACTGGCCCAAACTGGCTCAGTGCCTAACGCAAAACTAGAACTCATGTTCTCCTGGTTTCTAATCTGATGCCTATCCATTACGCTAAACTTCTCAATTAAACATTATTACAGCTTTATAAATAATGTACTACGTCAAATTTGATGATCCTTGGTTCTCTCTAAGCTTGGTTGTTTTTTTGCAGATGTTTCATTACCCAAACTGGGTAACATCATCGGGACTAGCTTTGATGACATTACCTAGTTTGGTCTGTAAGAAAACAACCCAGCTCAGAAAGCATCAAGGACCCTTAATTTCAACCCTGAGCTACGAATATCCTCCTTAATTGGTAGGTCAAATTTGTGATAATCTGAGATTTGCTAATTTTGTGCTCTAAACCAGAGGTCGCCAACCTTTTGGACCTCAGAGACCACCAAACTCATAATTTTAAATCCCACGGACCACTAATATGAATTTTGACTGATGGCGGCTTGCTGACAATGGTGGGAAAGTCGGTCCCATATTCTTGAGCTGCAGTAGTCATACGACTGGCCCTTTCGTCATCCCAGAGCAGCTCCTCCAGTTCATGGCAGGCCGGTGCACCTGGGTGGAGGAGTAGCTGCTCCAGGATAACGAAAGGGCCAATCTTGTGACTACTGCAGCTCTGGAATATGGGACCGACTTTCCCACCAATATCAGCAAGCCACCCTGGGGCGGATTTCCCTCCCCAACCATTGGTCTTACCTTCCAGTTCCAGCTCGCATGGCTCTACTCAAGGTAAGGTTTGCGCTCGGCTGAAGGGTGGGGGCCAGTGGGTGGGCAGGCCATGTGGGTGGTGCAGCCTGGATTGCTTTGAGGGGAGTGCTTTGGGGGACATTTTTCTGTGGACCACCAGTTGGTGACTACTGCTCTAAACAGTTCCACGAGCTGAGTTCCATGCAGGACTTACTTTAAGCATCACAGGTTTTTCTTCTTCTTTATCAATCGGGATATTTGTGCTGTGAACCCAGGTATTTGTACATAAATGCCTAAGCCTGACGTAAGAGTTCCTGAAAGGACCAGATACATTTACATTAAAGAGATTCCAGATGCACAATTCTGTCGCAATTTCTCAAGATGTTCGTAGAAAAATAAAATAAATAAAATGAACTTTTCAAAAAATCAATGCTTATGGCATGGCAGCGAATGAAGCTGAATTGAAACCACCAGGCATTTTGCATTAAAATGCTTCTTTGAAGAGTAAATTAAAAAAAATTAAGCTGGAATTTTTGTCCCAGGTAATATTGGCGACATCTGTCTGAATCTGAAAATCACTGATAAAGTTGTAGATTTAAATTTGCTTCTGGAACATCTTGCTCTTGCTTTTTAAGCATCACCCCACTTTTTAAGAGCCCAATCAAATGCCCAGTTCATACCATAGAATTAATGGATTATGGAAAACATTTCATTTCTACCTGCTCGAACACAAAATTTCATAAAACATTGTTTTAAGTACAAAACTGCTGCTTTCATGCTGATTCAAGCATGAAATGAAGTATTTTGAGCTTAGAAAGAGCTCTTCAAATATTAGCAGTTAGAAACTCTTCAGAATATTCCATTTCATGCCAATGAAATGTTACACTCGAAACAGCTTGAAATGAAACTAGTTTAGCAGCCCTTTAAAAAAATGTTCACACCTCTGGCCCAGATGTCACTTCTTTATTTACTAAGAATAAAACTAGATTCAGAACTCTTAATGTATTTTGTGACCAAAATTTACATATATTTCTGGTAGGGGAAACAATTCCTTAGGAATACCTGGGAACAGAGGAAGTTTGCAATGAATTGCTTTGGCCCAACCATAATTCCTTTCCTGCTGAAGCTACTAAATGGTTTCTTGTTGGATGATGTCAAACACAAAGTAGGGTTCTTCATCTGTTCCACAGAATTCTGTTATTTAACGTTTACAACCTAGCATCAAGATGCGTCAAGGAAGGCCTTATTAATACAGAGAGGGCTCACTGAAGGTCTCAAATCTTCCCAAAGTTCATGGAATATGGACCCGTTGGCAGTCCTTTTCAATGGTAGCCCTTGTGCTTTGGAGCACTTTTATCCTGCATTGACTTTCCTTGCATATTGCAAGGCCTAAGACTATAGGCTCAAGCATTCCTTTGAAGATCAGATGTGGCTAATTTGTTATTATTTCATTGTTGTAACGTTTGATGTTTCTTGCTTTGCTATATATTAAGTTGCAATGAACAGGGTGGTTTACAATCTTTTTTTAAAAGGATCATATAAATAGAATCTTGAGTTGAAATTTGTTCTCTGTAATGATGTGCCTAGGTAAATCACCTCAGACGCACACATTTCTTCATTATTCTTAGCATCATACCTCGGGACTAAGCTGTCTCCTCCTCGCAGTGTGGTAGGATCAAGCTCAAAGATGGAAGAAATGTCATTTCCTTCAGGCACAGAGACTAAAGAGTATGCCATCTTCTCTGAAGTATTATGAAGTCCCCTTCTGTCTGCATCCTGGTCAGGATCCAGCTGTGGAGAGAAATTCAAATCAGACAAAATTGCAAAGACAATTTTTCAGATTCAATGATAAGGTGCTATGCAGAAACTCTGTCTTGGATTTCATGCTGCGAATTCAAGCATAGAGATAGAAACCATATAACGCTACATGTCATTAGCTCTCAGGATTTAATTGCTCTTGCACAAAAGCTACCATCAAGCTGAGTTGCTTCTAAAACGTTGACTAAGTGCATATCTTGTGCTAAAGCATAATACATTTTGCTTCTATTTGGCTTCACGGGATAAATGATATCAGTGAATAAATCATGGCTTGTTTCAGAATAGTAAAATAAATCATGCTATTGTTTGCTTACAAACTACAACTTAGGTTAGGCATAATATGGTAATACGTTAATGGATGCATATAGTTTATGATTGCCAAGCTTACTCCTAGCTTCCTTTCTTTTCTGCTCTACCCTTATTGACCCTTAAAATCATTAATCAATCTTTATGACTTCAAAGCAAAAAGTGCTAAAAAGGAAAATGAAAATCTGACAAAAAGCATCAAGCTCACATGTCTACAAAAATTACTCTAACATGTACAACAAACCATAGCTTAATACATGTGTTTACAGCAATTAAGAAACCATCACATGAGCTAGGCTTCAATTTAAGAACATCTAATAGCTAATAATGGTCAAAGATTAATAGGTATTAATATTAATTTTATTGATAAGTATTTAGGTGGCATTATTATTATGGATGCAAATTATACAGTAAAACCACAGAATCACATTTTAATTAGAAAGCACAGATTTTTGGGAGAGTAAGAAACAAAGGAAAATATCAAAATTGTATTCTGAAACAATAATGGTTAGAAAGCTGGATTACAGCACAGCAATAATACAGTAAAAATCCATTTTTCCAGTTGTGTGATGATATCTGAAGAATGTTTTATGGTAGCACATAGACAAAATGAGTAAGTACATGTAGATCATCCACATGTCATAAGATAATACAGAGTATGTCCTCCATATGTCATAAGAGGCTATTCCTGAACCTCTTCATTTTTCATTAAGCGATTGTCTAGGGAAAATGTTAACCTCAACAAACCACATGAATTTTCATGCAAATTAATACAATTAGTATAAAACATAATGAATGGATTAGATATGTTAAAGCTGGAAGTACTTCATCAAAATAAAAGATAAGTGCATATATCAGCTGTGCTGGATTTTTCCCAGCATTCCTGCCAAACACAGAGTTTGGTAGAAGATATATGATTCAAATGACAGGCAACTATAGAGACTGAATGACTGAAATGAAGGGAAGGAGAAAAACAGTCTCTTACAAAAAGCAGAATGACATGTTCCTTGGAAAGAATATTGGTCATCCTTTGCAGCCATAAGTTTAAGCAAAATTACTAGAAATACATGTGTACACATAGAATTATTTATACATTTGGACATTCCACAGAATAAATAGTATGGAAAGCTGAAAAACATGAAGATGCAAATGACAAACCACTTTATATTTTGTCAAGATAACTGCATGGATGTGTCTAACGAGGATTGCTCAATTTGAAGGATACCTTTACATTTATCTTACTCTAATTTTGCCCTCTGGTGGAGAAAAGCAAATAATGAAAAACAGCAATTTGACAGAAGATACTTCTCCGTGATAGGTTTTGTGCAATAAATGATCATTTGTTGATTTGATTTGTTGTCCAAGAGTCATTGATACTTCATTTCCAGGGTAGTGAGGTATTTTTCTACATGTAAAATCTCCCTTATCATCTAACTTGACTCCTGGTAACTACCCAGAATAATTTTCTTGGGAAAAGGCAGTTTGCCATTACTATTTTATAGATGTTTGTTCAGTTTAGGTTATAATCAACAGCTTAGAGGTTTCCTGGTGCTCATCTATCCAAGTACCAATAGTATAATAGTATAATCTTTTATAGCTTTTTTGAAAAGCTATAGTTAAATTTGGCTACGTTCTGTCACTATAACCAAATTAAGATAATATGTAGGCAAATTTGACCATTTTAGCATTTTAGCTCTCAAGAAACAGCTAATGAAGTCTGTGTTTGTTTATCTATGTTGGCTGCCTATTTGATCTTTTCTGGATTTACCAAATAGATGACATGACAATAATCAGCAAACATTCCATTCACTTTCCTGGAGCTATTATTTCCTATTATTTAGGAAGATATAATTTAGTAAAACATTGTTTAAGTCAAACCTTAGAAGCTGGTATAATTCAGGGTGGCCAGAATATAAATAAATTTGCTTACTTAGATGTCTAAAATTATCATTGGCCAGTTTTCAATATCCATTAGTCACAATACTTAATATTGTAACACCATGGTGAATCTTTCTTCTACAACATTTGCAGCCTTGATTTGTCCCCTGCTTCCAATAAATATCATATCAGGATATTCCAATAAATATCATACCAAATTCAAATTGCTGGGCAACCAGTAGGGATTTGCCCCTGTTACATCTGTGGCAGTTTCCTTATAGACTCCCATTAGAAATTGAAAAGCCACACAAAGGCCATAATTAGACCAAAATTCAGGAGATGAAGCACATAGATTCCCTCAGCAGCCTCCCTTCCTGTTATCACAGTAATCTGAACATTGGTCAATGCTTTTAAATTAAGGGTTTTCTTCCCTTCACTTTCTAAAGACTGACATTCCTGATTATCTTCCAGATAGTCAGGAACAAAGTCATAAGCAGTTAAAAGGGAAAAAAAGCCAACTGGACTTCTCCCATCTCAAAATCTAAATACTGTAGTGAAATACATTTGTTGTATAAATATTGCACCCTTAGAAAGCTCCATGCTATGTAATTCACTCATAAAAATCAAAGCAGACACCAAAAAACTTTGAAAGGAAAAATCTGAGACATATAAGATCATTTCAAAAACAGTTATCAGCAAAATTATATGGGATATGCGAATATCTCAATTCATTCATGTAGTGGAAAGATGTGACCATTTTTTCAATACTGGTTTCTATTAATAGAAGATATATCCAAGCAGTAGTAACAAAAAAGTCATTGGCATAGATTTTAGCACATTTTCACAATTTCTTTCAAATAAATGCCAGTGGTATTGACCTGTAATCTTTCCAAATAACACATCAGCTTTTTAATCATTTGCAACTCTTGATGGTTACCTGATAAATGCGCCTGTAATTTGGAACATGAGAAATCAGATTGTTAGGGGAAAAGTTTCATAAGAGGATTTCTTGTGATACATACCTCAGCTGCTAAGTAATGTCCAGTAGCAAGATGTTTAAACCGAAAAAGGCTATTCCAATAGCCTGCACCACCACGGCAAGGATCATGTTGTACTACCTATAAAGTAATAATAATTCTTGAGAATTGCCTTTCTGAATAGTATTTGTCATTTCTCCTTAAGCAGATAGGATTGTCAACAAAATGCCCCAAAAAAAGTACTCTAGAGAAATAAAAGGGAATAACAAACCAAGATCTTATTTAAATTAGCTACAAAACATTAGCTAGAAAACCAAAGGGATAATCGGACTCATCCAAAAATAACTGGTTACCTCAACTTATTTATAATGTTATATTTCTCTATGGAAAATATACCTGAAAAATGAGAAAGTATACTTTGTAAATCAAGAATATTCAATAGTTGTGCACCGTTGCTTTCAGTGAGGGGTGACAAATTTGTGCTCTGTGAATAGTGGAAAGCATTACAATTGAAAGACAGCTGAATGCTGGATCCAGCTTGCTAAAAATTCTTTCCAGACCTAGCAGAGATCTTAAGATTATCCATATGTACTCTGAAGACCCGTGGGAATTGAGTGAGTAGATGGTAAAAACTGATATTTTTGCAGTCTCTTACAAACAGCTGGGTGTTATGGTAATTCCACCAAGCTCAGAATTCTTAATGTAGCCTTTTATGGACTCAAGATTTAATTAAATCAAACATTTTTAATCACTTTGGAGTTTACATTTTTCATTGCTTAATAAAGATGGAAACATTCACAAGCCCAAGTTTGGTTGTATTTGCTTGATGAATTCTTCAATCTGTTTAAAAGAAATGTTTACTGTCTATGGAGGTTCTCAGTCATCCAGGTCATGGTTGTCCCAAAGATGCTTTTCAAGAGGCAGATGGACTTTCTGGTTTTTCTTTGAAGACATTTCGCTTCTCATCCAAGAAGCTTCTTCAGCTTTGACTGAATGCAAATGTCCAGCTGTCTACATGGAGTATAAATCCTTCCATTCTCCATCATCCAGTCAGAGCTGAAGAAGCTTCTTGGATGAGAAGTGAAACATCTTCTCAAAACCAGAAAGTCCAGTTGCCTTTTGAAAAAGCAGCTTTTGGGACAGAAATATTTACTGAATGACTCCAGAGATATAACATATATATTGATAGGAACACTCATAATATTCCTGGACAGGGGAGAAATGACCAGCTGTGCTTCCACTTGTTTTCTAAATTTGTGCAGGTTCTATATTAGGCATGGGAAAATTATCTTTATAAAGCTTTTTAATATCCCTTTGTATTGTATAATAATACAATCTTTTTCTGGAAAAAGACTAAGATAACACAGTGATTTCTCAAAATATCTTATAGTCTTAAGAAAACCTTAATAAAGAATATATCCTTTAAAAGAAAAAAGAACTGCAAGCTATATTAGCTATATGCAAGCTAATTTTAATAAATCATTTGTCTTGTCAAAGTTAACTTTTATGCTGGATTGTTAAAGAGGTGTTCCGTTCTATGCAGCTTTTTCCAATATATGCTTGGAGCAGATGGCAACTATAGCTGCAATCCCCATGTTGGTTTTGTGAGACTTTTCAGTGTGTGTGTGTGTGTGTGTGTGTGTGTGTGTGGGGGCTTTGTTAACCACTGTGTGGTTGATTTTAGTTTAAAGAAAGAAGAGACTCTGCTAATATAAGAGTTGCTTTCACATGGAGTGGAAAGAATTCTATTTGAGCACTATGTTCCCATACATTACAAAGCATTAAATTAGAAGTAGGCAATCTATGATTCCAAGACCACCAACAGGCTGTGAATTACTTTTCTTTTGCAGTCCCTGGGATTCAAATTGTCTGGAATTGATAACAACTTTTTGTACTGAACAAAAGCCACAGATATAGGGTTCTAGAAACTAGTTCTATTTGGTCTGAAATGGTCTCTTCCTTTGTAACAATGTCCCATCATTGCAGCCCTTTCCATTTCCCCTAAATATTTGTATTGCCCTAAAATGTAGCTCTGTCTTGCAATAATTGCCATTCATAGTGAGCTGCTTTCAAGGATCTCTGAAAGTAAGTGTATAAATAATAAAAGGGTGAATTTTTTTTGTAACACACAGTACAGTGATACTAGCTGATCATGGCTGCATTCATAGAAGATTAATTGTTGTGGTCTTTTCTGTGGAATCTTAAATCAGTCAGATAATTGTATAAAAACAAACATGTTATTTTGTTTTATTGCAATTAAAATAATTTCAAGCAAAACCACTTCTAATAATAGGAAGCACTATTGTTTGCTTTGGAAGACATCAATGTTTTATTTTCCATTGCTGAACAGCAACACACTGTGTGAACATCCAGCTGTAGAATAAAGAGCACCAAGAAAACAATCAAAACTTAAATCTGAATTTCCTTTTATTCCTTTTATTTTATTTCCTTTTATTCAACCTGTTTTTCAACACAGCTTTCAGCTTTTCATCAAGGTTTGAAATTCTCAGTGTAGGAATACTCATTAGAAAGCCACATTAGCTATTTTTAATTCCATCTTTACCTCAACTTCCCACAGAGCTTTTGAGCTAGTTGCAGAAGTGGCTGACTGCCTCCCAGTAGTTCTCAGAAAAACATGTTGCTTCTTTCTATGTTCATCACAAGTAAGAAATTTCTCCTGCTCTGCATGGAACAACCGTACCACATCCCCTGTATGGATATATCCTTGGTTCATGTTCTCCTAGGCCTCATCTTATGTTCAGGTTTTCCTAGGCCTCACAGCCAAATGGTGTTATATGGTACCTTGTAATTTCCTAGGTCTCACACCTAAAAGAATGTGACATACCCTTGTTAAGAGCTACAAGATAACAAGAGCCTGGCACAATTGATGTGTATTACTCCCATCGCATTCCTTTCAGAAGTGCAAAATACCTAGTGTCTAACAGACTTGAGTTATAATACCCAATTGCATTCCTCCTCTAATTAAGTTTTGTTTTCTCTGAGCTTAGGTTTCTATTCTGTTGGAATTTGTGATTTCCTGTAAACCAGGTGGTATTTTGTTGATACGCATGCTCAGACTCACGTTGTTTGGTAACTTTCCACACACTGCTCCCCCCTTGCTGTAGTTACCCCTCCCTGCTAAATCTGCTTAATAAAAGAGACTGTTGCGATCTGTTCGGGGGACACAACATCACCCCAGGCACTTCGTGCTTTCTCATCTTTAGAAACTTCTTGTGTGGTGTCTCTTATTTGGCTTCTTTCGTCCTTGCGAGGACCCCCTAAATTGTCTCGGCGAGGGCTGAGACTCGTTCCTGCGGGAACCCAGGACAACGTCAGCAGGGAACCTAGGACAACGAGTAGTGTTACAGATCTTGCTGTGACATCTGGGGGCTCGTCCGGGATCCTGCTGAATTGTCCAGAGGCGTGATCATTGTCTAGTGATGCGTCACCTTCACCCTCATTGCTTACCCGTCCGGACGCGACACGTGCACACGTAAGTAATGGGCTCCTCAAACTCAAGGGACTCGTCAATGCATAGGGATGAGCTCTATTCTCTGGTGAAGAAGACTAATTGTTTGCAAGAGGTTAATGGCACCACTATCTATCCTCTTTCTAAGAAATCTCTTACTTCTTTTCTATCCTATGTTCATGAGAAATGTCCTGCCTACTCGGAGGAAGGTACCCTTAAGAAGGCTACCTGGATGGCTGCTCTTGGCACCCTCTATCCTAACTCTCCTTCTATTGATTCGGCTGCTCTGCTCTCTTCTAATACGGAGGAATCCTTGCCAAAGATCTCTCCACCTCCGTATGAGTCTCCTACTGTCCCTGAAGTTGCCTCTGCTCCCCCAGCAGACACAGCTCTTTCTGCTCCTGCAGCGTCTTTCCCTCCTTCAGAGGATACAGACATGACTGCAGGAACTTTTTCTGCCTTGGTTGCTTCTTCCTCTCTTTCTCTAAGAACTGAACCTCCGCTTTCAGCTTACCCTATGACCATCCCTCCGGGGGTGCTGAATTCCATGAGAACATCAATGTGCGGATGCTTAAAAATTTAAAAGAAGCTGTTACTTCCTACGGCAGTCACTCTCCGTATGTAATGCTTATGTAACTAGAATACAGGCAACTGCTCTCTTCTGATGCACTGGATGGCAGAACTGAAAGTGGAAGGCATGCCCTATTGATTTCAATAGTCCACAATTAGATCTGCTGATCAGAAGCATGGAATGAGACACAGATCTGTTAGGAAGCCCCTCCATACAGTACAATGGGGCTGTTCAAAGGAAATATGGTTCATTTACTGTTATGTGTTAGAAAGAACTAAGAGAAGATGAAAATGTTTACTATTCTTTTCATGATGTGATTTTCATTAAAACTTCTTAGATGTGATGTATAATAATGTAAATAAGTGTATGCAGAATTGAATAGGATTAAATTGAAGAAAATATCCTTTACCTGTGTATAGCCCTAATTGGAATTGCTGAAGTTCAAAATAAATTAATTGTAACATGTTTGGCAACCAGAGAATTAAATTGGCTTTTTGGATTGGACTTAGAGTTGTGGGAGGCAGATAGGCAGTGGTTCGGGCCCACAATCACCTTTGTGATTGGAACCGCTCCTTGAGTTTTCCCAGTGCTCTGAGAACAAACTACAGGTTTATAAAAAATAAAAATGTGGAAACTTAAAGGGACAAACCCTCCTCAGGGCTGGAGGTATTGTGTGTGAGAATGTGTCTGTATGCAATCATTTCCAGCCCTGGGGATGAGATCCTCTACAATAGAGCTTATTGGCTCTCAGAAAAGAATTGTAAATATGCAAGCCGTATGATTACAGTGTAAATGTGTGAGTATGTTGATGGTAAAAAGGTGGTAGAAATGTTTGTGTATTGACCCCTATCCCAGATTGAAAGGAGAGTAAGAAAGAGTGTGAGAAAGGTCCGGACCTGAGAAAGATAGGATTATTTGTGTGTGTATTTGTGTGTGCTTTACTCATGATGAAAATTATTTGTGTGTGATTTATTGGTGAAAAGAATATTGAGTGGAAAACATGGATGAGATTTATTTTAAACATTCCCCCCCTTCTTGTCTCCGCTGGTTGTTGTAGGGGTGGAGGCGGGGGGGGAATGAGGCTTTACATTCCCCTTCTTGTCTTCGCTGGTTGTTGTAGGGGTGGAGGCGGTGGGGGGAGAATGAGGCTTTGATCACTTTAACCATTTTTTTTCTCTGCTCTGAGTTTTGCCTTGAAAAAGGCGAGGTTAGAAAGTAACTTTTTCATAGGTTACATAGCTTCATCTCCTGATTTTTAGAGATTTTCACACAAAGGAGCCTCAGATAGATAGGCTGAGCTTGGCAAATTGCCTGGAACGTTATCTGTAAAGGTGGCTCGGTTCCCAGGTGGGCAATTTGCCCGGATCTTTGAAGATGACTCAGTTCCCAGTTTCAGCAAAGGGAATCAAAATTTAAAACTAGCTGCACTTTGTACATGCTCTTAATCCATATTCTGATTAAAGCAGAGAATTGACACTAAAATTTGACTCCATCTGGAGGGTTTACAACAAGAACTGGAGAATGCATGGCTATTGCCAGCACAACTGGTAAAGTCATGAAAGGTTTACAATGGGCTTTGCAAATAAATTTCCTTCTAATTTTTGATAAGTACAGTAAGGTATAAATGGTGGAGTTATGTAAAGTCTGATTTTCAATTTTATTCTCAGAATGACTTATCTCTTCAATGTCCTTTGCCTGACTATCTAAGCTGTATTGTTTGCCTAAAGAACTTTGGCTTGCTTACTTAATGACTTCCTCCTTTGCAAGGATACTCATGATGATACCTGGAAAGTGTCCTGCTATTTTAACTTTCAAAACTTTTTCTCAACAGTCTTTCAACTTAATCTCTGACTCTCATTATGTGTGTCAAATTATTTTTAATCTTCCAGGTGCTTATATTATGCCCAGGATTTACCCTAATCATGATCTTATTTTTAATTTTGCAACAGCTACTACAAGACCGAAGATATTTCTTACATAGGTAGTCACTTGACCCTTTCTGGGCCTCTTTTTTAAGGCTATTGCTTTGTTGATTTTTTTTCAATCACTCTTTTTTCATCAAACTGCTAAAGGCCTGGCACAAGCTTGTCATATTCCAGTTACTCAAAACAAGCAGAATTGTCTGCCTTCAATCTTGCTCTTTCAATGTTTCTCAATCAGCCCCTTAACATTATTACAGATAGTTTGTATGTTTCACATCTGGTCTCTTGTATATACGATGCTTACATTTCTCCCTCAACCCCTGTCCCTTTAATGAGACTTTTTTTACAGCTCCAGGATTTTTTACATCTCCGTGCTCATCCACTGTTTGTAGCACACATTAGAAGTCATCAACATCTTCCTGGATTTTTATCAGAAGGAAATCATATGGCAGATGAGGCATGTAAAACCAACCCGTCCTCCTGTCTGTATACCTTAACAGCAGGAGAAAGCCATGACTATTTTCATCAGAACAAAAGGCTCTTGTCAAGCAATTTGGTATTACCCATCAAGAAGCCTCTGCCATAATTCAGCAATGTCCAACATGCAGTCTACAGGCATCTGCTATCCCACAAGGGGTCAACCCCAGGGGTACTAGTGCTTGTGAGACATGGCAAATGGATGTAACTCAATATCCATCCTTTGCCCCTTGGAAATTCATTCATGTGTCCATTGATACGTATTCAGGTTTCATCATGGCAACTTTGCAAAGGGGTGAAACCGCAAAACAAGTTATTAATCATTGTATTCGGACTTTCGTAACGTTGGGATGTCCAAAAACTCTAAAAACTGACAATGGACCAGCTTATACGAGCTCTGCCTTTGCACAATTTTGCCATCGCTGGTCATTAATCCATAAATTCGGCATTCCTTTCAATAGCCAAGGCCAGGCCATTATAGAGAGGGCACATTTGACTCTTAAACGGGCCTTGGACAGACACTTGGGGTCAAAAGGCATTAGCCCCCCGACACTCCCGACGTTGCAAAATGTATTAAATGTTAGCTTGTATTCACTGAATTTTCTTAACCTCACTGGATCTCCTGCCTCCACTGCTGCCTCGAGACATTTCTCCACTCCTCCCCTCCCCTCTTCTCGTCCTCTGGTTTATTACAGGCATCTTCCAGATCCAGCTTGGAAAGGTCCAGCTCAACTGATCACTTGGGGAAGAGGCTATGCAGCAGTTCAATTGCCTGATCGAGTTTTGTGGGTTCCAGCTCGCTGTGTCCGCCCCTGTCTTCTCGATCAACCAAAAAGAAAGATGAAGATCCTCCTGATCCTATCCCTGATCTCTCTTGCCTCTTCTGTCTCTAATGCCTCTTCCTCTCTTCCTAAATGTACTTTCCTTGAACGTTTAAGTGCTTATATAAGAGTTCCTCATTGTAGAGTGCAAACCCCTCTAGGGGGTCGTGTGGAACTTGTTTGCAGACAACGCCATCCCTTCCTGCATCCAGCTCAGTGGACTTGGCTGAAGAATGGATATCCTATCCATCCCTCTAACAATACTTACATTATATCCTCTCCCTGTTCCACTTCTCTGTTAATTTTTAACATTTCATCTGAAGACTACGGCTCTTATGCATGCTCCCTGTTTTTCCCAAAGCAAGTAAGATCTTTTGATATGAATGTTTCCCTTCTCTCCTTGCCTTTTTCCCATGTTTTTACCCCTGCAGCTCTTCGCTTGCGGCGCTCCTATTCCAGCATACAGCAGAACCTGCATCGTTCCGCTAATTATACTTGGACTATTTTGGACTTCCAAGGAAGCATCCTTCATTCCATCTCTAATCGAACTCTGTGGCCTTGGTTTCCTACACTTTCCTTTGACTTTGCTGAAATGCTGGTCGGCGCCCATGGATTTAAACATAAAACAAAATGTGAACCTTCCCCTCGGGATGTCTGGAGCATTGGTCCAGGCCTGTATATTTGCCCTGGACATCTTACTGATCTCTCCCACCTAGATGAATGTGGAACCATCTCTGATTGTTACTGCAAGTCCTGGCAATGTGTGTCAACTGGAAAGATTTGGTGGACTGCTCCCTATACTACTGACTATATCAAAGCTGTACTAGGCCCTGATAACAATTTGCCTTGGCATTCCTGCTCCAATTGGGCCTGCTGCGGCGTTCGCCTTAATGGTAAAAAATGGGGGGGAAGGATGAACGATAAGTCCACAAACAGTCACCCAGGTAATATATTCATAATCCGTCTATCCATGTCCTTAGAGACATCCCCACCTGTGGGCCCAAACAAACAAGTCAACTCGCCCTTTTTACAGCCCTTGACTAAAAGAAACAATCCATTGGTGTCCTTGGTCTCCTCTGCGCATGATGCCCTTGTGGCAGCCCATGCTTTTCCTAATAATGATAGTAAGTGTTGGCTATGTTTGTCTTCTCAACCCTCTTTTTATGAGGCCATAGGTTCTGCCTTACCTTTTGCCAATAGTACCTCAGATGCTGCTTGCAGGTGGTCTAACTCTTCTATAACGGTATCCTCAATTGAAGGTCAAGGTTGTTGCCTTGGGTATGTACCCTCTAACCTTTCTCACTTTTGCATCAATGCCACCTCAGATGCCTATATTTTCTGCACTATCTATTTACCAAAAGAAAGGCTAGGGCTTAACGCTGAAGGGTGGGCTGTTATGTACACTACTCTATCAACTGCAAACCTTTTCAAACGTTTACACGGTCAGTTCTTTATTCCTTCCAATGGCTCTATTTGGGCCTGCTCTACAGGTGCTACTGCATGTGTCAGTGGTGACATTTTACACACACAAAGAGCTTTTTGCATTCAGGTTTATCTTCTCCCTAAAATGTCTGTTTTTTCCAACAATGAGTTCCTTTCTCGCATAGAAACACTCCAGTACTTTCCACGAGCCCAACGGGAAATGGTTACTACCATGACCCTGGCCCTTCTCCTGGGCCTAGGAGCCGCTGGTGCGGCTACAGGGATCGCAGGCATGATTGTGGCTGACCAAAACATCCGCAAACTCAGTGCTGAAATAGATGATGACCTCGAACGCATTGAGCAATCTATGGTTGCCCTCCAAAACTCCCTCACCTCTCTTTCCGAAGTAGTCCTGCAAAATAGAAGAGGCTTGGACTTGCTATTCCTTAAACAGGGCGGTCTGTGTGTCGCCTTGAAAGAGGAATGTTGTTTTTACACCGACAGCTCGGGCATTGTGCTTGACTCTATGGCTGAATTAAATACCCGATTAAAAGATAGAGAAAGTGAGCGCTCCCAATCCCACACTTGGTACCAGGAAATGTTCAACTTCTCTCCCTGGTTGACCACCCTCCTCTCGGCCCTAGCCGGTCCTCTGATTTTGTTGCTCCTTGCATGTACAATTGGCCCATGTGTCATGGGGAGAGTTCTAGCTTTCTTGAAACACCGACTAAATGGTATTAGTGATGATGTCCTCTTGCTAAAGCACACTGTTGAAAATGAATTCAAACAACCTCTTTTAGAATTAGCCTCTGAGTCTGATGAAGACTCTGAATCAGAAACTTTTCCTTTGGAAAAGCGTACTGGCTCCCTGCGGGATCTCCCGGAGGGGGGATTCACTGGGGATGTCTTAGCTTTAGAAGGTTATTAACCATCTTAAAAAAATAAAAACAGAGGAGATATGGATATATCCTTGGTTCATGTTCTCCTAGGCCTCATCTTATGTTCAGGTTTTCCTAGGCCTCACAGCCAAATGGTGTTATATGGTACCTTGTAATTTCCTAGGTCTCACACCTAAAAGAATGTGACATACCCTTGTTAAGAGCTACAAGATAACAAGAGCCTGGCACAATTGATGTGTATTACTCCCATCGCATTCCTTTCAGAAGTGCAAAATACCTAGTGTCTAACAGACTTGAGTTATAATACCCAATTGCATTCCTCCTCTAATTAAGTTTTGTTTTCTCTGAGCTTAGGTTTCTATTCTGTTGGAATTTGTGATTTCCTGTAAACCAGGTGGTATTTTGTTGATACGCATGCTCAGACTCACGTTGTTTGGTAACTTTCCACACACTGCTCCCCCCTTGCTGTAGTTACCCCTCCCTGCTAAATCTGCTTAATAAAAGAGACTGTTGCGATCTGTTCGGGGGACACAACATCACCCCAGGCACTTCGTGCTTTCTCATCTTTAGAAACTTCTTGTGTGGTGTCTCTTATTTGGCTTCTTTCGTCCTTGCGAGGACCCCCTAAATTGTCTCGGCGAGGGCTGAGACTCGTTCCTGCGGGAACCCAGGACAACGTCAGCAGGGAACCTAGGACAACGAGTAGTGTTACAGATCTTGCTGTGACACCCCTGTGAGGACAATGAAAGATCAATCAACAGAAGTTTCGGTTGTGTTTTTGTGAAAAACCTAGTGATGAGGTATATCTTTCAACTTACTCCTTTTAGAATATCATCCTTATTGTCACTCCATTTCATAAAAAGAACTATTTTCCAGCTTGTATTGCAATTCACTGAATTTACCTACAAAAATATAATGCCACAGATAAAACAAGAATACAAAGACACATCATGATGCACAATTAATTGTCCCTCTTGACAATTCTGTGGAAAACTAAATGGCACACCAGTTATTTCTAACTCTCATGAGCTCTTAACTTACCTCATTGCAGCCCGGGTTATCCACTAGTTGATGGCTACTGGCATGCAAAGGTTGGCCAGCATTAACTGGATTTAAGACTACCTTGTCCCCAATCACCACCTGTAAAACAAGGTTTCCATTTCATTTTCATTTACCTTTACAAAGGCAATATTTTATAAAGCTACCACTACTGGAACTGACTGCAAATTTATGTGGAAATGAACATCATTAGATTTAGGGTATCAAAAGTATTAAGAAAATAAAGTAACATTTAAAGTAAAAGTAACATTACTTAAGCATGACATTCAACCTTGTCTTGACATCTTCCATGTGCTTTTGTTCACATAAACCAAGATCATCTTTAGAGAGTATCCTCAATAATCACACCATCTAAGATTAGGAAGGTTGGTGATTGGAGAGAAACTTTGAGGAAGGTGATACACAGAGACTTTAGGGAATTCCCTCTCTAGCTTCAGTCTTTCTAATTCTTTCAAGCATTGGCAAAGTTGAGTGTACTCTTTTTATTTTGATATACCATAATAACAATTTTTGGTATACATGAATTGAATGAGTTGCCGAAGAATGGCACAAATAAGTTATTTAAAATAAATTGAGTAAATTTAATAGGGAGAGTAATTAAATGCACTAAATAACAAATGAATAATGGTTGTGGTGCATTAGATAGACATGGTGAACAGAAAGAACAGAAAGAGTTCTTTGGAGCTTTGAGGCTAATATGTATTGCAATAAATAGATGATCATTGATGTAAACTAAAATATCCAGCACAGTTCTTAAGTGAACAGAATGACATTATATCCACAATCATTCAAAATCTAAACAGTTATTCTTCTACTCTTTAGAAATGTTTCTTGCCTTCAAAACATTTGTTTCTATAATAATTTTCTTTCTCTCAAGCACAATTGTTTTTAGGAGGGCATGGAGAAGAAGGACTGCATTATATAAACAATGGCATTTAATTAATTACAAGAAAGTATGTGATGAAGAAAATGTTTAACATTTCATATTGCAAACCACTTTCCCTGGCAGTTCTGTTAACTTACACTATCTCCTATAGAACGCAGTTTGTAGAAGGGTTGTATATAAAACCAGGAACCTTCATTGCCAGCCTCATCTAGTGTCACTCTCATAGCATTCTTCTCTAGCAGAGCTGGAAGTCTCTTATTTACTGTTAAATATTTGTTGCTTTTAAATGCAGAAGCTGGAAAGAAAGAAAAGCAACAACAAATTAAAATTGTTGTGCCTACTGTAATAATTATTCACAAGGATGACATTTTATATAGATGATCATTTGATTTGCTTTTGGCTCAATACAATGTACATAGTGGTTAGGTATCACAAGTAATGGGGTAATGTGAGAAATCATCGCCTTTTGGCATATGCAGCAATGTTACCCAAAGCATGGCTTAACAGCTGATTACTGTTTGAAGTAGAAATGTAATTTATTGATGCTTTTAAAATTCCTGTACTGTTCATATTATATTACAGAATGATATGCAATAGTTGAGCATTCTACCCACAATTTTCTACAGTTCCAGCAATATTTCCCAGTTTAGGAAGAAGTTTATTGAAGACTTATATAGTTATTTCAAGTTACATTCCAGGTTTCCTAACATTTTTCATGACATAGCAAGAACTTTAAACTGGATTTTTTCTTTTACATGACTCTCTCAAAGTATTTAAAGACTGTTTCAGTCTCAAATAAATACTTAGGTAATGGAAGTATGATGAAGATGAAGATACGATGTTGACACTGGGAAATAATTCAACTTCAAGCACCAATCGGGCTTCCTGTACCAATAAAGCCAGATGTAGAACTTGGAAAAATCATAATCTCTAAAAGCTTCTACCAGACATTAATTTTATCAAAGGAAAAAAAAAAGAAAATTGGGAGCCCTCTCACAAATGGCATTTCAGCCACTGCAGGCATGCCACTGCAGACAACTACATTCTGACATTGGAACCTGAATATTTAGTTAGCCACTTTATTTGATGAAACAGAGCAAGAGTCTGGAAGAATTGGAATATCCCATAGGTATCCTGTAGATGTTCAAACAGATCACCCTAAAAGCCCTAATTCTGTGTTACAATTCTGCTTCTTTGTTTCCAACAACCAGTAACTTACTCTGGGGCAAAAAAAGGCAGCAGATAGGAGTGGGTGCTTCCTATCATCACAAAAGATAGGCCTCTCTCCTAAAATCTTAATGCTTCTAAGAGGACACAGAAATAGGTGGTTTAAGGATGACATAGTCTGAAGACTTTGTCATGGAAGGCTACGGTTTTTCAAGTTACAATGTATGGCTGTGAAAGCTGAGCACCAAAAAATTGAGGCCTTTGAACTATGGTGCTGGAGAAGACTCCTGTGAGACCCTTGGACTGCAAGGTGATCAAAGAGGTCAGTCCTAGAGGAGATCAATCCTGACTGCTCTTTAGAAGGCCAGATCCTGAAGATGAAACTCAGATACTTTGGCCGCCTAATAAGAAGGAAGGACTCACTGGAGAAGAGCCTAATGCTGGGAACGGTTGAGGGCAAAAGAAGAAGGGGACGGCAGAGAATGAGGTGGCTGGATGGAGTCACTAAAGCATAAATAGACTCTGGGGGATGGTAGAGGACAGGAAGGCCTGGAGGAACGGTGTCCATGGGGTCGCGATGGGTCGGACATGACTTTGTGACTAACAACAACAAGTCTGAAGTCTTAACTTATGCTGGGGGGGAACCTGTAACATCTCAAAAGTTGCTGAATGAGATCCCTCACCTTTGGTCACACAAACAGAGGCTGCTGGTTGTTGGATGTCAGCAACAGCTTGAGAACCAAAGGTTTCTCATTCTGACTGAACTGCTAATTAGGATATAATCTCTGAACAAATAAGAATAGCAATACTAATTTATTTTTTTCTTGGTTTCCATAGACATTTTTAAACCAGAATGTTTTCAGAAACATCATTTTGCGTTTTTCTCTAGGCTGGTTTGAAAATAATTTAAATTATCTGTACTACACAAGACTTGCTAAAGACACGACTTACCTGAATAACATTACCATATTGGATAACTGTACCAAGCAGCTTCCTATTTTCTGTCTCATTCTGCTTTTTTTCCAAATCTGCAGCATGCTAAGTTTAATAAACAAACAAAAGATTCGCTGTTGAGCAAGGATGGGAAAATCTGCAATGAGTTGCTTTTTAAAATGAAAAATGTTATAAACAATACTTCAATTTCCCCTCCTCCACCCCTCCAAAATCATTGCATAATTGAATTCAACAACACTTAAGAGTTCACCTACTGAACTCATACTTGTAACTCATGACTAACTAAAACATTCTAAATGTAATTAATCCCCTCAGAATAGGCTAAACTCCAACGGATCCAATTCTATTCTCAAGTATCAAAGCTTCTATTGCTGTGTAAAATTGGACTGTTCCACTATAATTCCACTCCTATTCCCGGCTTTTGAAATTCATATTTTGAAATGGCTGTTTTCAGCCATTGGTTGTTTTCTAATCCAAGTTAGAAATGTTGGCTCCTTTTATTGGTTTTTGAATTTTAATAGATTATAAAGATGAAGGGAAGAGGAAGGGAAAGGGAAAGGGAAGAGGCAGAAAAGTAAAAGGAAGTAGAGAGCAGGGGAAAGAAAAATATAAAAGGAAACAAAGACATGCACTAAAAATCAGTCATAGATGATAAATTTAGGTTAACTTTCAGATTCATATCAGAAACAGCAGTGAAATTTCTTTCTAAATCTCACATTCATTCTGAGGTTTACAAATAGTTTATATAAGTCTATAAGGGCAGAACCATTATTACATCCATATTTACTCATATACAACTAAAAAGATAACATCAGAAATGAAATAGCCTATATAAGCATGTGGATTAATCCAAAATATTCCAACCAGTGGTGGGATTCAACATTTTTTACTACTGGTTCTGTGGGCATGACTTGGTGGGCGTGGCAGGGGAAGGATATTGTAAAATCTCCAGTCAGAGATGGTATTTGCCAGTTCTCCGAACTACTCAAAATTTCCACTACTGGTTCTCCAGAACTGGTCAGAACCTGCTGAATACCACCTCTGATTCCAACTCATTTTAGAACCCCTTCCAATAAACACAGACAGAATTTAAAATTTTGGACAGAGTACAAATCCAAAATAATTACTTATGTATTATATTTCTAATCTGCCCAGAAGAACTTTGGCTGGTGTACAACATCAAACAATAAATTATCACATCTAAATTAATTTCAAGAACAAAAATGAACCACAGAAGAAAAACAAAAATAAAATCCCAAGAACCTGTAGAGCAAATTTTATAGTAAATTAAAGCCCTATTTTTAGAAATAAGTTATTTATCTTTTGCTAGATAATAGTAAGATAAAAATTGTATTTCAAGTATACCGGTAGTTCTACAAGCTGACCACAAGATGCTGCTGAAAATAATGACATTCAGCGCAGACTTGGAAGAATATTTTAAATCCCACCATACAAATGGAAGGAAAGGATGGACAGGAAAAATATAAAGATCAAAATGGCATTTACTGCAATGCCAGTAAGGTTTCTATGCAGATTCTAATGCTAAGTAAACATCAAAATCCAAGGAGCCACTGTGGTGCAGTGGTTAGAATGCAGCATTGCAGGCTAACTCAGAGTTAGATCTTGACTGGCTCAAGGTTGACTCAGCCTTCCACCCTTCCGAGGTCGGTAAAATGAAGACCCAGATTGTTGGGGGAAATAAAGTGTTGTTTTAAATTGCCTAAACAGTGCTGTAAAATACTATGGGGCAGTATACAGGTAGTCCTTGACTTACAACAGTTCATTTAATGACTGTTCGAAGTTACAAAGGCACTGAAAAAAGTGATTTATGACTATTTTTCACACTTATAATTGTTGCAGAATCCACATGGTCATGTGATTTACATTTGGATGCTTGACAACTGGTTCATATTTATGACAGGTACATGTCCCAGGTACATGTGATCCCCTTTTGTGACCTTCTAACCAGTGACATCTATGGCAGAGGTCTCCAACCTGGGCCACTTTAAGCCTGGAGGACTTCAACTCCCATAATTCCTAAGCCAGCAAAGCTGGCTGAGGAACTCTGGGAGTTGAAGTCCACAAGTCTTAAAGTGGCCCTGGTTGGAGATCCCTGGTCTATAGGGAAGCCAAATTCACTTAACAACTGTGTTACTAACATAACCATTGCACCTCCATAATTTTTAAAAGTGGGAAAGGGTCCTTAGAGCAAAAGTTTAAGAAACACTGGTCAAAAAGGTAGTCCTCAACTTACAACTACAATTTAGCCCAAAATTTCCATTGCCTAGCAAGACAGTTAAGTGAGTTATACCCCATTTTATGACTTTTCTTGCCACAGTTGTTAAGTGAATCATTGCAGCTGTTAAATTAGTAACACGGTTGTTAAGTGAAGCTGGCTTCCCCATTGACTTTGCTTGTCAGAAGGTCACAAAAGCTGACCACATGGCCCAGGACACTCCTTCCATCATACAGTTGCCAAGCACCCAAATTTTGAATACTTGACCATGAGGATGCTGCAGTGGTTGCAAGTGTGAAAAATGGTCATAAGTCAGGTTTTTTTCAGTACTGTTGGCACTGGAACTTGATACAACCAACATGCAAATTATTTTCCCTCTTTTCTTGAGGTCTTGATTTTTAGGAGACCCTAAACCTGTCTATCTCGAATTATTAAATCCTCTTGAGTTTTTTTAAAATAAAAAGTGTGCATGTTTTACATTGCTGTTGTTGATGATAAAGTTGCAGCACGATTTCCATGAATTAAAAAAAAATGATGCCATTTTTAGTACCTTTTAAAAAAACAAGCAAAGGAATTATTCTGCGTAGCAGCCACTAGGTGTCACTTTGTTAAAAGAAGAATTGATTTTGTATTCCAGTTAAAAACCGTCCCAGATTCCTAAATCCCTTAAATGGTATTAGTTTAAAATAACCTGACCCTTAGCACAGCTTGATCTACAGCAGAAGATCCTGAATTCCACCATTAAATACACAAGCCAAAAAGGCACGTGACTAAAAATGCATGTTGAACATTTTTTTACAGATTACTTCAAACCACATGGAAGAAAAAGTACCAAGACAGGAAACAGCCTTGATTCTCAATGAACGCTCTGCATCCAGATGTTGTGTGCTCCTTATACTGAGAGAAATTATTTATTAAAACCAACCACTGTGTTATCTGTGCTTTCTCTATTGCATTCCACTGCTCAGAAGAGACTTATCCTGCTGCAGCCAAGAGCCCTGTAGCATTTCAAATAATCATGTACACACACACACACACACGAAGGACGCTTTTTCTTAGTGCTGCTAAATATGGCTAAGATCCAAATGCTTGCTTGGGCTTGCCTGCCTGCTTTGTATTCTTACCCAGCCTAGATCCCATCAAGCTATTTTTGAATAGCCCTTGGTTTCAATTCAACTGAGAATGTGTGCATAGCTGGACAATATAATTTTATAAAGAACAGGTTCTTAATCTCCTCTAACCACATAAAATGTTTATAAGATTAACCAAAGGCATTTTTAATACCAGGAACTGACTTGACCTAAAGGATCAAATAATTTGTAATTATTTTCCCTGAACAGAAGTTAAACATTTCCAGTTACAGATACCATAACAGCAATATCACTTAGACTTATATACTGCTTCACAGTGCTTTACAGCTTTCCCTAAGCAGTTTACAGAGTCAGCCTATTTCCCCCAACAATTTGGGTCCTCATTTTACCCACCATTTTAGGATAGAAGGCTGAGTCAAACTTGAGCCTGGTGAGATTTTGAACTGCCAAATTGCAGGCAGCTGGCGGTCAGCAGAAGTAGCCTGCAATACTGCACTCTAACCACTGCACCATTGCAGCTTATAATGCTGGTTCTTTAGATTCAATTTGGTTCCTTCCTTCCTCAGAAGGACCAGACATATAGAAAGGGGTATTTACTGGTATTCATTCATCCCAAAGATTAATAAATGTTGCAGAGGCAACTGTGGTTGGCTCACAGCATTTTAAAAACAATAAAAAAGAATATAAAGTAAACAACAAAACCTGTTCCCTGTAGAACAGTGCAATTTTAAATAATTCATTGGTTAAAAATATGTGCTTCGACTTTCTATTTCCATTTTGTAGAAACGTAAATATTTGTTTTGGTTTCTGTTTTTCAGATAAAGTTAACACTGGCTGAGTTTATAAGATTCAATAAATAAGCCAGTCATAATGATGATTTATTCATTCTCCCCCCACCCCCATTTTCTGGGTTTGCACACTATATTAGGCAAAGGGAGTTGGGAGTGGAAGGCACTGTTCTGTGTGTGGTTCTGCTTCCAAGGCCAGTTCTAGTCTGTATTGGTGTGAGGGAAGTAGTCAAGCCCAAGGCTCCTGCTTTGCCTCAGGGCTCTGCCTTCCTCCCTTTTTTAAAATATTTACATGAAGCCACTGGGAAGTCATTTTGGGGTATGGTATCATCAATATGTGGATGATATCCAGTTCTACATCTTTGTCCTCAGACATTCAGTGAAGTGGTCAAAATTCTTTTCCAGCATGTGGATGCTGTGAAGGCCTGGACAAGGAGGAATGGGTTGTGGTTCAACCCTACCAAGAGTAAAGGCCTATGGATTTGGAGTCTCTCAGATCTGGGGTTTGTTCTTTGGGTTGGGATGAGTTGGTTTTACCCCACTGAGACTCAAGAGTTTCTCTGGCATTCAGAGCTCCTGTTCAAAAAGCAGGTGACAGCTGTGACCAGAGAAAGTAGCTTTGTACAACTGTACCTTGTGCACCTGTCGTACCCATTCCTGGACCAGGAGGACCTGTTCATGGTCACTCATACCTTAGTCATTTCTGATTGAATTAGTGCAGTAAGTTCTACATGGAGCTGCCTGTGAAGACTATCCAGGAGCTTCTGTTGGTTCTGAATGCAATGACACAGGAGTTATGGGCACATCTTGCTATGCCCATGCAGCAGCCTATTCTATGGACTGCACTAGCTTCCAGTAGGCTTCCAGCTGCAATTCAAAATGCTGGTTATCAATTTTAAAACCTACATTTCATAGGACTTGAGAGATTGCCTTCTTTTAAGAACGTCTCTTCAACCCATATCTCCTACTGAGGGCACGCTCCCGATTCTTTCTTTTAAATCTTGTCATTGTGTAAGACTTGACTGTGATTGGCCTTGCTCTCTGAACTGACCCTTCCCCCTCCAATATATAACACACCCCAACTCTGTTTTGTTATAGGAAAACCCATGTCAGATCAGGCTCTTTCCCTGGACATTAGGGGCCAGTTAACTAAAAGTTTCATTTTGGTTGTTTGGTTTATTGCTTGTTTGCCATTTAATATTTACAATATTTATATTTTGTAATTAAATTGGGAGATGGCGAGTTTTATTTATTATTTGTTTATTTATTATTTATTTTGAGCTGTATGCTCTCCCAGAGTTACACTGTTTGAGCCAGAGTCAGAGTGAGATGGGATGGAGGGGGGGAGGGGAGGGGAGGGCGGGGGAATGGGTAGGAGGGAGGAAAGAAAAGGAAACATCTACATGCTGCAAAAATAAGAATACACAAATATCTGGCCTCAAGTATAAAGTCCACCTTTCAAAATATAATAGACACATATTTAAATCTATCTTTATTACCATAGGTACCGTGTTTCCCCGAAAATAAGACACTGTCTTATATTTTTTTGGCTCCCAAAAACACACTAGGTCTTATTTTCGGGGTAGGTCTTATATATTTATGGTGCCAAATAGTGGGTGTAAGTGTGTAGGGGGTGTTTCGCGGGTGCACGGTTGCTCCCTGAAAAGTCTTCCTGGAACTGGAGATTTACACTAGGTCTTATTTTCGGGTAGGTCTTATATTAGGGCAGGTTTAGAAAATAGTGCTAGGTCTTACTTTCGGGTAGGTCTTATTTTCGGGAAACACGGTAAATAGTTCCTTTTCAAATCTTTAGCTGGAATTCAGTGCAACATTCTTTTGGAACAACTAATTGGTAGCCCTGAGATTAGATTGAGACCAGCTTGAAGACTGTCACTCCAGAACAGATACTCACATGTAGTTTGTTGAGCAAAACCGCATCAGTTGTGCTATTAGCTCCTGGTTTAGCAGCTTTCCAGAACTGCTTCTGTGCAGAATAGCGATTCATGGGGCATAATTTAAAAGGCAATCTATAAAGAGACATAAGAAATGGATTATTGTAGCAACTGTTAACATCTGCTATCTCTTTTGATCTGTGCATTTTATGTTTAAGGACACAATTTCAAACAAGTCACAGGAAATCAAAAGTTCTTGGAATGAAAATAGGAATAATACAATACAATATATAACTTCTACTTTTTATTGTATCCCACAAAACACTTAAAATGATCCTAAATGAAGGAAAGATTTGATAATTTTTGAGATAATAAAGCAAATTATTTCTAAATTATTTTGGGCAATTTTGAAGTGAAATATTTGTTAATCCTTGATTATAATGAACATTAGAAAACAGAAGTGCTTGTGAAGTACTGACCCCATACTAAAATTTAAAAGCTTTGATACCCATTTTAACATTTGTAACACCTTACATTGGGAAAAATATTTAGCATTGTTTTGTATTTTTAATGTTTCTTGTTTCTGCTAAAATTTTTATAGACTCAGAGAAATAAAGTAACATTTTTTCTTACTCTAAATCAAAACTTAACTTCTATATGACACAGACATTAATGGCTTAAACAAAAAGTAATATGGATTCTTTTCAGAATAGTTTGAAAAGTTATTACAAATACAGTCCTGTGGATGTTAAAAAGGAATTCAAATACTCAAATGGTATGTTTTGTACAAAGATTATGGCTTGATTACTAAAGAAATTAACAAATTGGAATATAGAAATCCAACTGAGACTGGTTAACAAAACTAAATGTTAAATGAATGAAAGACACAAAGAGTGATTTGGTTGTGGAAATTTACTAGAGATTGCAAGAAGACCTGAATGAAGGCTTTCCATGCTGGATGATCAAACTTACAAAAAGAAGCAATGACAATGTTTATCTCAAATCTGGGAAGCTCCTACTAGCATTTGCACAACATCTTCTTAACAGCTTTAACACAGACTCTCAATGGAAAGCCTTTCTGGCCTCCATGAACTTCTAAAGACCTGGCTTTGCCATCAGGCCTAGGGATCAGAGTGGTGCAGAGCCCATAAAATGCGGGTGTTAGAAGTATTTGAGCTCCCAATCCAAGCAGGATTGCATAAGAATGACACTGGACAGCTGACTAAAAAGGATGCAGGCAGTTTTATTCGAGACAAAGAATCTGCTCCAGAAGGTACCTACAAATGGACAGAGATAAGACATGTGCTTGGGAGTGGTAGTTCTTTTATGGGGTGTGGATAAGTTTGTGAATGTAACCTCTGTAATATTTCATTTGGTAGATGTTCAGTTGTGATGGAAACGATCTTAACTTACTTCGCTGAGCGTGTAGAACTTTTCCCTTTGATGTGTTTCTATGGTGGGGAGGCTTTGGTGCCACCTGTGTGTGTACCCAAGGAAACTTTTATTGTGAAAGGATTTTCCCTGACTGCTATTATTTGCGCAGGTTAATTAATTTAGCCTGTTCATTAATCACCAAAAATAGATTGGTGATCTTTGCAACATGGTTTTCTAGTTTTGGTTATTTGTGGGTCATGTAAATATGGAAAGGAGGGTCAGAGACAGTATAAATCTAAATTCGAATTAAAATTCTTTCCAGTTATTAAATCTTTCCATACTGGTAAGACTCTAAAGTTGACTGTGCTGTCCTGTGACTGTCCTGTGCAGTCTTAATGTTTTTAATATTTGAATGGTTAATTTAGGGGAGGATAGTATTGTTTGTTTTAATTTTGTTAAGTCACTCAGAGGCATGAATGTACAATGGGCAGCAGTATAAATTAAATAAACAAACTTTGGATTTTTATCAAACTTTTTTTTAAAAAACCACAGTTCTAGCATATCCCTTTGATTTGCTATGCCACCATTTGACACTGTCAAGGTGACATAAAATTTTGAATATATATCACAGAATTACACCAAGAGCTTGGCAAAATACAATTGCAGGGACAGGAAGTGAAGAAGAGAGACTTCATTCCAGTATTCGGAGCACCTTACTTCCTCTCATTGGTCGCTAAGCAACTGATAATGCAAAAATTAAATCAAGCTCTTTCAAAACTGTCTGCTACAAGTAACCATTAAAACTTCTAGCTGCCAGAAATGTGAAAAAATAGAACAGCTGTTCCAAGTGCCTCTTTGCAATTAGACAGAAATAAAACTTTAGATTGCCATTATGTAATTCAGTAGATAACACAATGGAATATACAGTTCTATTATGTATTCTCATTTTGCTGGTTATATATAGGTGTTGCATAGGAGTAACATTTCAAAAAGATGACATTAAAGAAAAATAAAGATTACTTTGATGAGTATCTCTTAAAAGATTATGGAAGAGAACAAATGGGTCATTCTACCACTCTATAAACATTCTGGTACAGAGAAGTTCCCCAAGGATGGGCTTCAGCACAAGCCTGAAAACTCGGAAGACTAAACTTCTGGTCCCGATGACCGATCCAGACTGGACTCTGCAACATTATCCTGGGGTACATATATTTGGCTTCATTCACTCTGCTATTATCTGATTTTATTCCACATTTCCTTAAATCTTTCACAGGAAGAGAATGGGCTAGTCCCAGAATTGAGTCTTCTTTGCACTTAAGTTATTCCTTTGCAGAAGACTACAACACAAATATAAATATACACATTCATTCTCTCTCTCTCTCTCTCTCTCTCTCTCTCTCTCCCTCTCTCTCGCTCTCTCCCTCTCTCCTCCCTCTCTCTCTCAGAAGGAATTGTGGGAGCCCTCATTTGTTATTCTTCTTCCTGAGGTACATAATCACTGGAAACAACAAACAACTCTCAGTGTCTTTTCTTCATGATCCTAATGAGGAATCGGTAATTTCCAGCACTGGGTGTTAGACAAATGTTATTAAAATAGATATGCCATAACAATTAGATTTTAACAATATGTTCAATGGTTTTTGAGCATGCTTAGCATCAAATTTTATAATAGGATGTCATATAAATCAGGGGCAATATATAATAGTACTAGAAAAACTGAACCTATAAAAAGATCTCAAGCATGATGAAGACATTTTTACTTTTAAATAAAGATAAATAGGTTGGCCAACAGACTCAAGACTTCTTCCCAGTATTCTTTTTCTGGACTATATAGTAACATTTGTGAATCAGCTAAATATTCAATTCCAAGAATGCCAGTTTGGTATAGAGCAAGGTGTCAAACTGGGGGCCAGATCCATGTGCGGCCCTCCCAAGTTCCGTTTTCATTGGCAGAGGGTTGCAGGAAGCTGTTGCAGCTGAAAATGGAGCTCGGGAGCCCGTTTTCACTGGCAGAGCACTCAGGCCACCACAGGTGCCATGAAAACAAGTGACGTTGAGCTGGCCGTAACCACCCCGGCCCCCCAAGGTCAAACCCAACCCTGATACGGCCTTCAATGAAATCCAGTTTGACACCCCTGGTGTAGAGGGTAAGGCAGCAGGTTAGAAACTTTCAGGTCTAGTCCTGCCTTAGACATAAAGTCACCTGAATGATTTTAGGCCAGTCACTCTCTCTCATCCCCTAGAACAGGGGTCGCCAACCTTTTGGACCTCAGGGACCACCAAACTCAAAATTTTAAATCCCGCGGACCACTAATATGAATTTTGACTGATGGTGGCTTGCTGACATTGGTGGGAGAGAGAGAGAGAGAGGGAGGGAGGGAGGGAGGGAGAGGCAGAGAGGGGAAGAGAGATAATGTGTGTGTCTGTGTGAGAGAGAGAACATCACCGCCAGCCCTCCAAGGTTTGATCAGATCTCTCTCTCTCCCTCTCTCTCTCTCTCTCTCTCTCTCACACACACACACACACTCACACACACACACACACACACAGAGGTCCCTCACACACCCCACACCTCTTCCAAAGCAACCACATTCCTTCACTAACCTGCTTTTCAGCTCCGTTCTAAGGCAGATGGGGAGAGAGAGGGGGGTATCCTGCGATCCCAAATAAAGAACGATCGATCGGTAGGAAAATGGGGTGGGGGATTGTCCTGCAGACTTTTGAGGGGATTTTCCCGGGGTCTCTGTCTGCAGCAACTCTGGGAAAATCCTCAAAAAAGTCTTCAGGAAAATTCCCCACCCCGTTTTCCTACCGATCAATCATTCTTTATTTGGGATCACAGAATACCGTCTCCAGCTCCGTTTGCAGAGAGAGAGAGGAAGGAGAGAGAGAGAGAGAGAGAGAGAGAGACTGACTGACTGACTGACTGACTTTTGGCTTCATGCAAGGAAAGCAGCAGAAGCAGCAGAAGTCTTTCTTTCTCTCCCCTAAACTCCACCAGAAATGAGTCTTTACCGGCGCAGCCTCTTGGAGCAGGATACCTTGCAGGGTCTCAAAGACTCATTTCTGGAGGAGTTTGGGGAGATAAAGAGACTTTGCTGCTTTCCTTGCCTGCAGCCAAAAGCAGAAGAAGAAAGAAGCGGAAAGAAGCAGCCCGGTGGCCAGGCGAGGCGCACGGGGCAAGTCCCCCCTCTGCCCTTTCCCCCCTCCCTGCACTACTTCATGTTGTTCACAATGCAAGCGACCAGCAGAAAAAGTCACAAATTGCAATCAATTTGCAATGTGTTCCTGAGGGCCATGTGGGTGGCGCAGACTTGTGTTCTCGCGCAGCCTGCATTAATTGCTTTGGGGATGACATTTCTCTGCGGACCACCAAAATTTTCACGTGGACCAGTTGGTGCAGGGACATATCCAAGAAGTTTTACTGGACAAAAATGGCATAAGAATGTACCATGACATGTGTCTTTAAGCACTTTGCACTAGCACATGACAATCCCAGAATTTTTATCATGACATAAAATGAAAGGATGGTAAAATGAAATCATTCAAATGAATCCATTCTCCCAAATGGGCATTTTTCTCCAGAGATCAGCAGAAAAAGTCACAAATTGCAATTACACGATTGCAGCATGCTGCAACTAGTTGTAAATGCAAATTGGTTGTCAAGCACCTGTAATGTCATCATATAATCACCCATTGTGTGTCTGTGTTGCTCCCTAATATTACTTGACAATACAGACAATACAGGACCACTACTTCAATCCAATTTATATTTTTTCCTGTTACTGATTGATATATGGATTATATATATTGAATCTTAGGAAAGTTGTATTTGTTAAGCAATTATTTCTGATTATACTTTATATTTTTATAAATTGTATTGATGTATTCACTTTTATTGTATATGCTTACTTATCTTATAATGCTGATCTATGACCACAATAAATTTTAAGTAAAACAAGGTTATGGTTTTAGAGCAGTACATTTTTTTATTTTATTTATTTATTTATTGGACTTGTATGCTGCCTGCTCTCCAAAAGGACTCGGGCAGCTCACAACTAAAAACAAACAATAAATTAATTAATTAAAACAGTATTAAACATAACAAGCCCAATTAATCTAAAACTGCAATACAATTATAAATTTAGAAATTTAAAAATTTTTCTATTGGTTATACTTGGCCCTAGCTCATTCTTCAGTATCATATCATATTTATAAAACATTTTAGCTCAGCATTCAATATTGAATATTAATCCAGCTCTTATCTCCTTTTGTGATTCACAAAATATAGTATTATTTTATTTATGAATGCATTTCTACACTGTCCATATCATTTAAGCGACTCTAGGCAGTTCGTAATAAAAAAAACATGCTATGGTATAAAAACATGAATGAAAAACATGAAACTGAAATTAAAAATTGAGCTATTAAAGATTACAGAGGTGGACAGTGAAATTACACATTATCCACCTCCCTCAAGGTATTTATTTATTTATTTATTTATTTATTTATTTATTCATTCATTCATTCATTCATTCAATCATTCATTCATTTATTTATTTATTTGACTAGTCAATTGCTTACAAGATAATAGGTGTAAGTATAAACATAGTTATAAATACATGGATGCATATAAGAAAATAAAAGAAACAATAGGACAGGGATGGTAGGCACTTTGGTGCGCTTATGCACGCCCCCTACAGACCTCTTAGGAAAGGGGTGAGGTCAATAGTAGACAGACTAAGGTTAAAGTTTTTGGGGTTTGGGGAAGAAACCACAGAGTCAGGTAGAGTATTCCAGAAACTGACCATTCTGTCACTGAAGTCGTATTTCCTGCAATCAAGTTTGGTGCGGTTAACCATGAGTTTGTATCTATTGTGTGCTCTTGTATTGTTATGGTTGAAGCTGAAGTATTCATTGACAGGTAGGACATTGCAATGTATGATTTTATATACTATACTTAGATCGGATCGAAGACAGCATAGTTCTAGGTTTTCTAGGTCTAGAACCTCAAGTCTGGTGGCATAAGGTATTCTGCAATGAGTAGAGGAGTGAAGAACTCTTCTTGTGAAATATTTCTGGACTTTCTCTACTGTGTTAATATCAGATACATAATGTGGGTTCCAGACTGGTGAGCTGTGTTCAAGTATTGGTCTAGCAAATGTTTTGTATGCTTTAGTTAGTAGTGTGATATTACCAGAGAAAAAGCTACATAGGATTAGGTTACATATCCATCTTACAACTCCATGCCAATTGGCGAAGCCCAGTCTTAATATTTTTTTGGAAGGCCAGAAGGGTGGAGGCCCTCCTCACCTTTGGGGGCAATGCCAGAGAAGGCTCTATTCCTAGATCCCACCAGTCAAAATTCTTTAATCAATCGGATTTTCAACATAGGAGACCAGGTGGGAGAGGTCAGTTGTGATTGAGCTGAGACAGTTCCTCAGGTAACCTGATTCCATTCCTTGAAAGGATTTAAAAGTTATTTGCAAGTTATTCAAGTTCACGGAATACTCAAAGATTATTATCAAAGCCTTTATCACAATATTACCACCAATATTATTATTATGCAAGTGGCAATTCCTAGGCAGCCATGTTTATTCCTTGGAGGACAGACACTTGAGATCTCCCACATTCTTTGCTAGACTGGGAAGTTGCACAAAATATTCAAAGAAAACAAAAGTAACCTGTTGTGTAATGTTATAAACAAAACTCTATGTAGGGTTTGTAGTCCACCTGGAATTGAGATTGACACAAGAATGTGTGTTTATCTTTAAAAAAAATAAAGATGAAATGTGGAAGATCTGGAAGAAATAATATTTTGAGCAACAGGCTACCAAGCATGTTTTTAATATATTTTTTAAATTTTCATTTAATATTAATTTAATTTAATAGTCCAAGAACACATTGCTAGGTTTTGTTTTGTTTTTGTTTTTCAATTTAAAGCATCAAGATATAAATCTTGGGTTAAAAGGATACCTATTAAAGCAATTCAACAAAGCAAGCAAAGACAGCAGTTCTATTACCTACAATATATTATCTCCCAAATTAATATTTTACCCATTCCTTTTTTTAAAGTGATACAATAGGGAACATGTGTGGAAATGGGAATAGACTCTTATAACATATATTGTGTTCTGGTCAGATAATAAGCAGCAAAAATACAGGTATATTGGGTCTGCTATAAAACATATACATCTGTTTCAAATGCGGCTTTCCCTCTTTACAGGTTGAAAAGCTGCACTGTTTTAAAATGCATGTCAACTCAAAATGCTCCCTTGACAATTATTCCAGTATCCTGACTATATCAAAACTTTTTATTCTCTGCTTGAGAAAGTACACTAGTGTGAATCTAGCAGTAGAATTGTTCCACATATGCTCTGATATTAAATTAAGGACCAGGGGAGACATGATAGCAGTCTTCCAATATTTGAGGGGCTGCCACAGAGAGGAAGGGGTCAAACTATTTTCTAAAGTACCTGTAAGCCAGACAAGGCATAATGGATGGAAACTGAACAAGGAGAGATTTAATCTGGAAATAAGGAGAAACTTTCTGACAGTGAGGACAATCATCCAATGGAACAGCTTGCCCTCGGAAGTTGTGGGAGCGCCATCACTTGAGACCTTCAAGAAGAGATTGGACTGCCATTTGTCAGAAATGGTATAGAGTCTCCTGCTAGGGTGGGGGGTTGGACTAGATGACCTACAAGGTCACTTCCAACTCTGATTATCTGTGATCTTCATAGGAAAAGAAATATCTTGGAGAAAAGTTATTCACTTACATTATTAAATAACCCAAGTATGGGTTTTTTAAAAAAATATTTTCTCCCTATTGGCTGTTACTCCATTATCTGGAGCCTGATCATCATATACAGGTGGACATTGACTTACAGCCATTTGCTTAGCGTGCATCCGAAGTTATGGAGACACTCAAAAAAATAACTGTTCTTTACTCCTGTTATAGCATCCCCACAGTCATGTGATCAAAATTTGCACACTTGGCAATTAACAATGGTTGCAGTATCTCAGGATAATGGGAGCATCCTTTGCAACTTCCCAGCCAGCTTCCAGCCAGTGAAGCCAATGGGGAGAGCTGGATTTCCTTAATGACCATGAGATTCACTTAACAACTATCATGCTTTACTTAACAACAAAAGTTCATAAAGTCAGGCACAACTCACTTAACAACTACTTTACTTAGTAGCATAAATTCTGGCCCCAATTATGGTTATGATTTGAGGACTACTGCCCCATCTAATGAGAATTGGAAAAATGGCATACTACGGGTCACGCAAAAATATCTGAGGGGCAAATTACAACAAATACACAAATCACAAGAATAATTTTCTGGAACCCCCATGAATCACTTTGGAATAGAGAGTCAGCTGGTTAAAGCACCATGGTAACAACCAGGGGACTGGGAATTCTAGTCTCAACTTAGGCATGAAGCCATCTGGGTGACTTTGAGTCAAACACTCTGGCACACAGCTCTAGGAGAAGGCAATGAAAAACCACTCCTGAACTCTTGCCCAAAAAATTGTAGAGATTAGTCCAAGCAATCACCAAGAGTCATCACTGACTTAAAGGCACCAAAAAACACTAATGAATCTTTGATGAATCACTAATGACTCTTTGGAATAACTGGAAAAAACATCATAATTCTTTATGCAATCCTTTGCTTGACTGAAGAGATGACACAGAGATACCGAGAAAGGCAGTAATAGCAAAAAAACAAACATGCAGCAGAATATTCTTACTAAAGTAACATTTTTATATGTTTTAGCTCTAATTATCAACTTTGGAAATGGCATGCAGCCATAATCAATATCTACAAGCAGTTCTCCAAAGTGACCATGTTTGTGTGTACATAATGGACTAAACAGAAGGAGAAGCACGCATGAATGAGCACATACATGCATGAGTGAATGCAAAGGCAGCAGAGGAAAAACAGAACATAAATTACCTAAACCAGGGATTTTTCAACCAATGGAGCCCGTCAGTTTGAAGAAGAAGAAGAAGAAGAAGAAGAAGAAGAAGAAGAAGAAGAAGAAGAAGAAGAAGAAGAAGAAGAAGAAGAAGAAGAAGAAGAATCTGATTAAGAGACAACTCCACTGATTGAAAATGGTTGAATTGGAATCCAGTTTTTTTGCCCTTCCATGGAACCATATCAACTTTGTGCAGAATACAGAGTTGAAAACTCTGATCTAACCCAAGCCATTGTTTTAAAACAAATAACAATTTTTAATGGTATTCTTTGCATCTACATATTGTGATGGCCTCCTGCTTATCTTTTCTTCAATACGTAAGGTTCAACAAAAGCTTCCCCAAATTGTCTTAACTGCTTTGAGATGTCACAGAACAACACCCCATGATGATATTTAGACCCCCAGAATTAATAAACAAACTCAAGAGAAAAATCTTAACATCTCATGCCCCAATTCAAATTCACTTCTCATCATTTAGCAAAGTTTTAAAATTGGGCTTGCAACAGTTTATTTGGGATTTTTATAATTTTAATCCCCAAATTAAATACTTAATCCGTGAATTACACCAAGTAATATCTAATATTTTACCAAGTAATATCTAATATAATACTCAGCTGTACATCTCCACCCCAGGCCAGATCAGCGATGCCCTCTCCCTGATGTCCCGGTGTTTGGATGCGGTACGGATCTGGATGAGTAGGAACATGCTTCGACTCAACCCGGCCAAGACTGAGTGGCTGTGCGTATTGGCATCTCGGCCCAGTCTAGACTGTCCATCTTTGGCCATAGGGGAGAGGTGTTGCCCCTGTGAATAGGGCGCGAATCTGGGGGTCCTCCTGGATGCACGGCTCCGATTGGAGGAGCAGGTGGGGGCTGTCGCCAGGGGGGCCTTTGCCCAGCTCCGCCTAGTTCGACAACTTCGCCCTTTTCTGGACCGGGATGCCCTGCGCACAGTTACTCATACCTTTGTTACTTCTAGACTCGACTACTACAACGCTCTCTACTTAGGACTGCCCTTGCATACCATCTGGAGATTGCAGCTGGTGCAGAATGCGCCGCGCGGTGGTGATGGGAGTTACCCGGTTCTCCCATGTTACCCCCCTCCTGCGCCTGCATTGGCTGCCGGTTGCGCTCGGGTGAGATTCAAGGTCTTAGTTTTGACATTCAAAGTCCTACATGGCATGGGTCCTCAATATTTGAGGGAGCGTCTCCTTCTGACACCTAGTACCGGCCGCCCTGTGCGAGCTCATAGGCAAGGACTCCTCGGGGTCCCGTTGGCGGGTCAGTGCCAGCTGGTGACTCCCCGACGAGCCTTTTCTGTCGCGGCCCCTGACCAGGGATCTCCAACCAGGGCCACTTTAAGACTTGTGGACTAACCTTGACCTGGGCTGGACTACTTAAAAATAGCTCCATCCAGTCGTGATCCAGTTTCATCTCCTTCAGTCCAAACCTCAGTTCAGGGACTCTTCAACAGAATTCCCTTCTGCTTTGCTGTTTCAGGACAAGGCTATCCACAACTCAACGTCCAGCACTTGAGGGTTTCCCATCCCAGGTTGGAATCAGCCAAAACAGTCTTCAATATTATCAGTATCTGAAGAAGACCTTGGTCAGTAGTGCTGAAGCCTCCCAAGTGCTCTATAGAAAGAAAACTATAAGGTTTCTACTCCCCACGTTCAATTCTGAGTGAAGGTCATTGGCCCAGATAAGTAATAGGAATAAGAATAGAATGAAATGAGCTGGAAGGGACCTTGGAGGTCTTCTAGTCCAGCCCCCTCTTCAAGCAGGAGAACCTATAGTACCATCTCAGACAAGTGACTCTCCAGTCTCTGCTTAGAAACCTCCAGTGATGCAGCCCCACAATTTCTGGAGGCAACTTCTGTTCCACAGCTTAATTGTCCTCACTGTCAGGAAGTTTCTCCTTCATTCCAGGTTGCTTCTCTGCTTGATTAGTTTCCATCCATTGTTTCTTTCTTTTTTTTAATTACATTTATATGCCGCCCTTCTCCGAAGACTCAGGGCGGCTTACAATTTTGGAGCACAACCCAATGCGCTCAGCAATAGCCTTCCTTCCATTGTATATGCCTGCATATTACTAAGTGGCATTTTACAAGGTCAGCTTATTGCCCCCAACAATCTTGGGTCCTCAGTTTACCTACCCCAAGAGGATGGAAGGCTGAGTCAACCTTGAGCCTGGTGGGATTCGAGCCTACAGTAATTGTAGACAGCTGGATCTTAAGAGCAGGCATTTAACAGCCTGAGCCACCAAGGACTCTTGACCTGCCTTCTGGTGCTTTGGAGCATAATTTGACTCTCTCTTCTTTGTGGCAGCCCCTCAAATACTGGAATCACTGCTATCATGTCACCTCTAATTCTTCTTTTCTTCAGACTAGCCAAACCCAAATCCTGCAGCCGTTCTCCATATGTCTTGGTCTCCAGGCCTTTGATCATCTTAGTTGCTCTTCTTTGCACTTTTTCCAAAATCTCTTTTTTTGTAGTGTGGTGACCAAAATTGGTTCTGGTCTGGTCTTACTAAGGCTTTATAAAGAGGTACTAATACTTCATGTGATTTTGCTTCTATGCCTCTGTTTATACAACCAATGAGCGTACTGGGCAATAGGACCTTGATGCTGGTAGGAGGCACTTCTGCAAGTGCCCCGGACGCAAGCCATGAAGGGCTTTATTTATTTATATTTGAACTTGAACTTTATAGGTTAGCAGCAGCACCTTGAATCTTATACTTGACATATTTGACATTTAGTCACAAGAAAGAAGCTGCAGGGAAGAAGTTTCCTAGGCAAGAACTATTAGAAGCTTTCTATCTCTACTTTCTGAGGAAAGGACTTTTGGGACTCCAGCTGCATAGGCAGTTGTTAGATAAAAAGGACTCTGATAATACTCAGAAGAAACAGAGGACATTGGTATGATTTTTCTCAATATTTATTTGTTTTATCTGCTTGCTGTTACAATAAACAAGTTCTGGACTGAATTCCTCTGGGCTCAATTCTTTTGAATAACTTTATTGTAGACAAAGGTTTACGTTCCATCAATTTAATTAATCACAGGATTAATTAATTTCTAACACACTTTGGGTGAGAAACTTTTATTTTAAAAAATAAATAAATAAAGGAGTACACCAGATAAAAGAATTATTAAAGAAAGAGAAGACAGAAAAGCTAAGAATAGCGGCAAATGGCAAGGAACTGTCAATTTTATTTGGATTTTTTTTATTTCTTGAGGATAAAAAGGATTCTTCGGTCTGGCTTCTCCTTTTAAATAACTGGACTGGACTGAACTTAAAAACAAGAAGAATTTGAATCTTTTTTGCTTTTTTAGCTTAAATATACAAAGTACTTTTCCTTTTGACTTTCCTTTTTCCTTTCACTGCTTAGAGTACAGAGATCCAGTGTAACTAAGGAACAACTATAAGGAAAGCTAAGCAACACTGCCATCTGGAGGTCACATGAAAAATCTTTTTCTTCAGAAAAACTAATTATTTTTACTTACAGAGAAGTGGAGAAAGATAGTCAGCACTGAAGACAGGTGTTGACTTTAAAGTTGAATAAGATTAAGAGAAAGAAAGAACACTGTGACCTTGAACAAGATATTTACTTTTGACTTTGGCTTTCTGGATTGACTGAATGTTACAATGAGATTTTGCTTTACTTAATTATAATGGATTTATAAATTACAGCTGGCACCTTCCTTTTTTTGTTGTTCTGTCTTTGTTTTGTTTTTGATTATTCTATTTTTGCTGAAGTACATTTTGGATTTATTTTTTTTCTCCTCCCCCTTTTACTGTTATACCTCATGTTTTTACATTCGATCTAGCTGTGAGATGCTCCTTTGTGTTCAGCTCTGGCCTCAGAAGGATAACGTAGCACTTGGGGATGAAGATGCAGCCCAGCAGACCAGCACTGGAGGCCAGGATGGAGAACACCTGCACAGCCACCATGTATTTCCCTTTGGTGCTCAGGTAGGTGGGCACAAAAGTCACCCAGACACTACAGAAGACCAGCATGCTGAAGGTGATCAGCTTGGCTTCGTTGAAGGCCCCAGGTAGGTTCCTGGCCAGGAAAGCCACCGTGAAGCAGATGGCAGCCAGGAAGCCCATGTAGCTGAGGGTGATGTAGAACATGACCACGGCCCCTTCGTTGCATTGCAGGATGATCTCTCCAGGCTGGGAGTGGAGGTCAGAGTCAGGGAAGGGGGAGAAAATCCCAGCCAGATGGAGCAGATGATAACTTGGACACCAGAAGAAGACAGGATGATGGAGTTGGCCAAGCTCTTCCCCAACCATCTCTTCACTCGGTTTCCTGGTTTTGTGGCCAGGAAAGCCAGCACCACCGTGATGGTTTTGGCCAAGAGAGAAGAAACAGCAACTGAGAAGATGATGCTGAAGACCGTTTGTCGTAGAAGGCAGGTGGCTTTCCTTGGTTGACCAAAGAAGAGAGAAGAAGACAAGAAGCAAAGCAGGAGAGAGACCAGGAGGACGTAGGAGAGGTCCTGGTTGTTGGCTTTGACAAGGGGAGTTTCTCGGTATTTAATGAAGATGATTAAAACAAGGCCTGTGGTTAGGAAGAAGAGCAGGGCAAAAGAGGCCAGGATGATGCCCAGAAGTTCTTCATAAGACAGGAAGGTTATAACTTTGGGGATACATTGGACTCTCTCCTCATTTGGATACTTATCATCTGGACACTTGGTGCATTTTTCTGTATCTGAAAAATCCCAAAAGCTATAAATACATATAATATACAACTTTTTATACATAATTTTTGGAGGATGATATAATGTGGCGCAGTGGTTAGAGTGCAGCACTGCAGGTTCCTTCTGCTGACTTCCGGCTGCCTGCAATTTGTCAGTTCAAATCTCACCAGGCTTATGGTTGACTCAGCCTTCCATCCTTCCCAGGTGGGTCAAATGAGGACCCAGATTGTTGGGGGCAAAATGCTGACTCTGTAAACAGCTTAGAGAGGGCTGTAAAAGCCCTGGGAAGTGGTATAGAAGTCTAAATGCTATGGCTCTTGCTAAGTCTGCTTTAGATGAGGAAAAACAATGAACCTAAGACCTAAGACAATTCCTAAAGTTTCAAAGAACTGATATGTTACTAGGAAAAAAAACTATGGAAGTACATATCCAGACTAAAACATGGAAGAATTATCCTATAAACAATCTGCCTTACTTCCTATCTAGCTGCTCCTTCAAGATCTTTTTGATAACTCTTCCCTTTAGATAAGAAATTGTGCATTTTGAAAATAAGCAGGAAGACAGTTAAGCTTCAATGTGTTTTTCAACATGTGTTTTGTGAAAATGCTCTGGATAAATCCATTTCCACAAGACCTTCCCTAATTCCTCAGTGTCACCCACCTTCCTGAGTGGAGAAGGTCCCCTCCAGACAAGGAACGCAGGCGTAGCAGCAAACTGGCTCTCCTTCTCGAGCCCTCTTGACAAATCCAGCAGGACAACTTTCCACACATGTGGACTGAGGCAGGGACTGAGCAGAAAAATAGGAATGCAAAGAAAAGAGTTAGGACTCACCATCGAGGGAAAATGGGGTGGGGAGAAATGGACATTAGGCAAGTAGCCTCTGGGCCTTCACTTAGATAAACATGAAATCTGTGGCTCCTTCCAAACAGATGTAGGAGGTACAACCATGGGAATATTATCCATTGAGTTCCTGCCGTTTGTTTTTGGCATATCATGGATGGAATTGAAAAAAGATTTAAGCATTAAGTGACACCGGTCAGTTTCTCCTCATTAACGGGCATCCCTCCATTCTTCTCATACCCCTGGTTTTAAAGTATGAAGATCTATCCCAAAGTTTAGTGTAGTTTAGTTTTAGTTTAGTTTACTTTATTGTCATTGCACCTCGTACAATGAAATCAAACATCGTCTTCAGTGCTCATCATGACCATGAAAATAAACACAAACACACATCCTTCACATTCCACACATTGAACTGAAAACTCCTGACACCACACCAACTATACAGCAGAATTCAACAGAGCTACTGCCCTGGGATAGAAGCTGTTTTTCAGCCTATTTGTCCTTGTTTTTATTATTCTGTACCATCTGCCAAATGGTAATAGTTCAAAAAAAGGGTTCCCAGGATGAGATGGATCTTTGAGGATGTTCTGAACTTTCTTAAGGCAGCAGGAGCTATAAAGCTCTTCCAAAGAGGGGAGAGGGCAACCAATGATCTTCTGGGCAATGACATTAACCCTCTGGAGTGCTGTCCTATCTGCCACTGTGCAATTGGCAAACCATACACAGGTGCAGTAAGTTAAGATACTCTCTATGGTGCAGCGGTAGAAGGTCACCAGCAGTTTTCCATTCAGTTGTTGTTTTCTGAGAAGTCTCAGGTAGTATAATCTCTGCTGGGCCCTTTTGACCAGGGCTGTGAGCACCCCAGGTCAGGTCCTCTTTTAGGGTAACACCCAGAAACTTAAAACTGGCCACTTGCTCCACTTGGTCTCCATTGATAAGCAAGGGCTGGATATCTGAACTGTTCCCTCTATAGTCCACTATAAGCTCCTTGGTCTTATTGGTGTTGAGGATCAAGTTATTGTCTCCACACCATGAAAGCAACCATTGGTCCACCTCATCTCAGTAGGCAGACTCATCCCCACCAGAGATGAATCCCACCACTGTTGTAACAAAGGTCCTCTACACTTTGTTTTTCCTCAGGGATATTTCGTGTCTAGTCCAGTTGCCTTTTGAAAAAACACCTTCGGGACAACCGTGACCTGGATGACTGAGAATCTCCATAGATATAACCATCTGTTTCCATTAAATTATATAATTTGTTGAATTTGGAATAAATTTTAGATTTATTAAATTTGTAGATTATCTGGTTTATTGAAATAGAGTGATGAAGAAAGAAACTCTGATGAGCTGCAGTGGCGCAGTGGTTAGAGTGCAGTACTGAGGCTCCTTCAGTGGTTACAGTGCTGACTGCCGGCTGCTTACAATTTGGCAGTTCGAATGTTACCAGGCTCCATCCTTCCAAGGGGGGTCAAATGAGGATCCAGGTTGTTGGGGGCAACATGCTGACTCTGTAAACTGCTTAGAGAGGGCTGGAAAGCACTGGAAAGCAGTATGTAAGTCTAAATGCTATTGCTATTGGTAAGTCTGCTTTAGATGAGGAAAAGCAATGAACCTAAAACCCAAGACAATTGCTAAAGTTTCAAAGAACTGAGATGTTACTAGAAGAAAAACCATGGAGTAGTTTAAGGTCATGCTACTGTGTGCATATGTGAGGGGAGGTCTTCAGTTTGGATGGATGGTGATTGGGACATGTGATGTGATGATGGGTATAGGGGTTGGATTTGTAGTTTTGATTATTGCAAGGAAGCCTGGGATTTTCAGATTTGGGATTCACCCAGTTGTGCCAGTTACTATCCAAATGAAAGAGAACTTTTCAGCGATGTCTGTCTCAGAGTTATTGGTTGGAGGGTTGCTGGAACGCTGACATGTAGTGTGGCTGTAATGCTTTTTATCCTTATTATCTTCTTTACTTCCCCTTTTATTGGCATGATGATGGTGGTGGTGGTGATTGCTGTTATTCTGTTGCTTCTGTACTAGAGACAAATTCCTTGTGTGTTTCATCACACTTGGCCAAACAAAGTTCAATTTTATTCAATTCATTCAAGCATTTTTCAGATGAAAAATCCTCTTACAAGCAAAGTTAAAATCTAAGCAGCATTCCTTTCAAATGCTCCCTCATTACACTTGATGTCATGAAGGGTTTTTCTTTGGCTCAAAGAAATCTTTCAGTACGGTCAGTTTTCTGGGTCAGGGCATGATACAATATGAGACATTATACAAACAATACACTATTGTAAGCTACGCAGAGTCACTCTGGAAAGAGAGACAGGCGGCATATAAATGTGGAGAAGCTGAATTCTAATTTCAAGACTTATTTCCCACTGTGACCCACAGGACGTCCACTCAGTCTCCAATAAGCTTCATTGGATTCAGTCCTAACTTGAGGTCAGGAACCAGTCAACATAATTGCCTTCTTCTTCCCTTCTATTTGAGGACAAGGAAGAAGCGATTCTACACTTCTACCAGCACCACAATCCCCAGCACTTGATGGCCTCTCTCACGAAGTTTATGGAGATCATAGACATCAGAGAGGAGACTAGAGGGCCATCATCCATGTTCTACAGAATCATCACCCAGATCCCAGGTTGGCTGAATCAGCAGAGAACATTGTTCCAATATTACAGCACCTGGAGGTCACTTTCTTATACACTACTGAAGCCCCTCAAGCACTCGAAGAAAACCATCATTGCCCACATTCCATTTCCTGGGAAGGTCATCCATCATGGTGACTGGGCTTAGCCCACTTGAAATGGGGCCACAGGCTTTGCAAAACAGGGAAAAGGGACCAATATTCCACCCACCTTGTTGAGCAACTTTAACCGTGAAAGAGCATCTTGGTTGATCATAACTCTCCCTCTTTCAAAAGTTCCTGGGTGCAGATAAATGTGGTCCAACTTGGGGAGAACAGCCCAGGTCCTGATGTTCAGATCTGCTGCTACCTCTCCATTTTGGTCCAAGTACAAAATAAAAGTGGAAAAATTGCAAAACTCATTCTTTGCCAGAAAGGGATGAAACTAAAATGGAACGATCCAGAAATATTAAAAGCAGGAATTTTGGTTTCTTATCTCATGTGCACTTTTCACTTTTGAACTTTTCTTCCACCATTATCTAACTAGCAAATTTTCCTAGTTGGGGAACCAGAGTTCCACTAAAAGTGAAAAACAAAAGATTCAGCAAAATTTGGCAATCGTATGTTGATAAAACAAAATTGACAAAATTTGTCAATTATATAGAACATTGTAGAGCAGTCATAACTGAAGAAACAAACCAATATAGAGATTATTCATAAACTCCTTGAAAACAACAGGGTAATTACTACTAAGAACAGATTTGTCTAGAAGTAAGTTCCCAGGTTAATCTTCTCCCAGGTAAACAGATGGGAAACATGATCAGAGGAAATAATTCTAATTGATTGTAAGGCCACATTTACAGAATCTTGCAAATCTAAAAGCACAAATCTCCCACCAAGTTTTATGCAGGGAAATGTTAGGCAGAAAATCTTCTGAGTTTCTTTCTCCACCTGCTATGCAGCTGAGGGCTCCCCTCCCTGTTATCTGATCATTTCTAGTCAGGATCTCTTTACTCATCCCCAAGATCATCCCCACGAATCACTACAGTTTGTTAATAGATTGTGGGAATGCTTTTAAAATAACCTGATTTCATTAAAGTATTAACATACTACTTCAGGAAGCAATGTTTGGGAACCAAGTTAAGTGAGGGGTTGGGTAGTGTGATAATTAACTGGAAAAAGACTATCTTAAAAATTGTACTCAAATGGGGGATGGGCGGAGCTGGAGTCGCCGCGAGACGGAGGTGATCTTGACTCCTGAGATTACCTCTGATACTGCCGCTTCGGGACGGTCCCTCGGGATCTAAACTGACTCGTAGGGTTGGTGAAAGTTGGGGGCCTCCTGTTGATCCCAGGGATGTCGCAAAGTCCCTGGTTGATCCAGGACAGCCCCTTTACCCGAAGCGCGCTGAGGCAGCCATCGGGCTGAAGAAGCTGTGACAGCTCCGGAGGAATGAGATCGGAAGAAGTTTGTCGGTCGGTGAGATCATCTTGTTTTTAACCCTTTGGGAACACCCTAGCAACTCTAATGGTGTGAAATTGAGAGTGATATGGAATAGGCGGCGGAAGAGATTGTGTTTGAAAGTAAAGAGTTTTGTTTCTTCTTTCTTTTTATGGCTTTAAAGACTTTCTTTTTACTTTTTCCTCTTGGGAGTCCTTGAATACCTTTTATATTTTATTGAATCTTGTCTCTTTTTTTTTTTTTTTTCACCAGGGGCTCTAATGTAATTTGGTTATTTTGATCTGGTTACTTTTTATTTTTGCATATAAGAAATGGCCACCGAGATTTTTTACTGTCCTTCTTGTTTTGAATAAGACAGGAAGTGATACATTTTGGAAGTCACTTGGCAAGGAAGTGAAAGTTGGTTGTGAGATACAATATTGCTACTAGAGACCTGTTATCTTATATAAACATACACACTTGCAAGGACTGTATCCAAGGCTCCGTTGATTAGAAAGTGCCGGATAGGTGCTTTTGGAATATCTTTGAGCCTTCAGTTTGGAACTGAAGAGTAAAGTGACCTTGGAGAGCTTTTTCAAATAAAAGAATTGGATTTCTTCGAGAGGCAAAAACAGAGGAGCTGCTATCTTCCCGCTTTCACTAGTTAAGCTCTGGATTCTGCATAGTGGCAATGGAATAAAGAGTGATATTGCTTCCTGCCAAGGCTTTTTATTGTTTGGAATTTAATTTTTATAATTGGAGCCCCTAAAAATATATTTTGTTATTCCTAAAGGGAATTCTACTACTTTACTATTTTTTATCCTTTTTTTTATTGATACCTTCCTATTTTTAACTCTTAGCCTTTTTTTTTTGAGAGTTGGTTTTTTTTTTTTACTCTGCGCATTGGAAACAAGATAGTTAATTATTGGACCTTTTTTTATCTCTTTTCCTTTTTAAATTTAAGTTTTTAAATTTTTGCCTTTTTTCAAATTATTGATGTATTATTGATATGTAATTGAACCCCCTTTTTTTCCCTTTACTATTCTTTTTCCTTTTTTTCTTGTTAAAAAGGATTGTTCTTCTCCCTTTTTATAACACTAATTTTTATTTTTATTTTTTGTTATTGGCCTTCATTTTTTTTTTCCTTCCTTCTTTTTGGAATTGGTTCTGACAACCTCTGCAACAATGAGTAGAAGACCTTCAATTCCACAAGTAACGGCTCCCACAACAGAAGAGGCAATACAGAAGATTCTACAAGCAGTAGGTGAGATTGGAAAGAAGTTAGATAAGACAGATGAAAATATAAGGGCTTTACAGCAAACAATGGAGAAATACGGTGAGAGGATGAAGAAAATTGAAGAGCAGCAAGAACAAAGAGACAAGGAAATGAAGAGTTTTAATACCAGATTAAGGGAAGTTGAGAGCGACCATAATGAATCTCTGCGAAGTGAAGTTGATAGATCGAATTCTATTTGAGATTCCAAAATGTCGAGGAAGAGAAGGGTGAAAATTTACTGGAGAAAATGACACAGATTTTGGCAGAACTGTTAGAAATAACGGAAGAGAAGATGAGGGATGGAATAGATGAAACATTTCGTGTCTTTACAAGATATGCAACGAGGAATAAGCTTCCAAGAGAAATTCATATTAGATTTACTAAGAAGAGTATTAAATCACAAATTTTGCAAACAGTCAGAGATAAGACGCTGAAGCACAACAATAAAGATGTCACGGTATTGAAACAGATACCAAGAAGAATAAGAGAGAGGAGAGGAGAATATGTTTTATCCAGAGAATTATTGAAGAGAGGAATAAATTATAGATGGCTAATACCAGAAGGCCTCTTGTTTGTCTGGCGGGAACAAAGACATAGAATCGACACAGTGGAGAAGGCAGAGTCATTCTATGAGAGCTATTTTAGAGGAAAAGAGGGAAACGGAGGACATGAAGAACTGATTGTGGAACTTCCAAAGGAAGGTGCAATGATAAGTGAAGAAGAAGAACAACTTGGAGCAGTAGGCGGTCTACCTAGAGAACAAAAAGAAGTTAGAACGACTAGAGCAAAACAACCTATATATAAGACCTAAAATGGAAGGGAAAAATTGATCTCAATGAATATAAATGGACTCAACTCAATTGCTAAAAGAAGGAAAATATTTCATAAATTAGAGAAATTAAAATTTGACATAATTTGTTTGCAAGAGGTCCATATTAAAAAGCAAAATGAATATGTATTAAGGCAAAGAAAGTTAGGAAAGCTATTTACATCATTGGCGCAATGTAAAAAAAGAGGAGTGGCTTTATATATTAAAGATACAATTACTGCAGAATTGATTTATACAGATGAAGATGGGAGGATTTTAATGGTGGAGATAATAGATAACAACACTAAAATGCTCCTGATAGCAATATATGCACCAAGTGAGAATCAAGAAGAATTCTATAAGAAATTATATCAAAAAGTGATTGAATTAGACTATGCAAATATCTTTCTGATGGGAGATTTTAATGGGATAATTAATGACCAGCTTGATTACAAATCTGAAAGAACCAAAAGAAAATTAGAAAAAGCTACCCAAGTCCTTCTTTCAAATGATAGAAGAAATGAATATTAAAGACATATGGAGAGAGAGAAATATTGGAAATAAAGAATTTACTTTTTATTCAAATAGACATGAATCATGGTCAAGAATAGATATGGTATGGGCATCTGCAGATATGCTCCCCGATATACAGAAAATTCAAATTGAAAGTGGGACCTGGGCGGATCACAATCCATTGACAGTTGCCTGGAAGGACAGAGGAGAAGATCTAGATGGACATTAAATAATATGATTTTGAAAGAAGAAGAATTTAAAAAGAGAATTGAGACAGAACTTATCTTTTTTTCAAGGAAAATAGAAAAGAAGATACATCACTACAAACTCGTTGGGATGCGATGAAGGCTTATACAAGAGGTTTGATAATTGACTATATAAGGAAAAGAAATATTAAACGGAAGAAGACACTCAAAATCTTGGAAGATGATTTCAGGAAATTGGAAGAAGAATTACAACAATCACCGCAAGGGAAAGATATTAAAAGGAAAATGGATGTGATTAAACATAAAATGGCTTTAATGGACAAGGAAGAAATCGCTCAAAAGATTAAAGGCGCTAAACAAAATTACTTTGAAAACGGTAATAAGCCAGGAAGGTGGTTAGCGTATAAAATTAGAAAGGAAAGAGAAATAAAGAAAATTAGCCAATTAATAGATGGAAAAGGGAATATACAGCATGGGAACGATGAAAAGAAAAAAATTATTCGAGACTACTATGAAAAACTGTACTCTCAAGAAGATATTCTAGAAGAAAAATTGAACAGTATTTACAAAAGACAAGACTACCACAGATACCTGAAGATATTGAGACAATGTTAGAAGGGAACATAACCATGATGGAATTAACAGAAGCCTTGAAGAAACAAAATACAGGAAAAGCACCAGGCCCAGATGGTCTACCGGCGGAATTTTACAGGACCTTCCAGGAAGTGTTAAGCACTCCCCTTCTAGAAGTGATGAATGAAGTTTTATTAAAAAAGAGAATACCTGAGACATGGTTGGAAGCTTATATTACCCTAATACCTAAAGAAGAAATGGATCTACAACAAGTTAAAAATTATAGACCTATCTCATTGTTGAATTCAGATTATAAAATTTTTGCTTCAATTTTGGCAGAAAGAATGAAAAGATACTTAAATGAATTTATCCACACGGATCAAAATGGATTTTTGCCAAAACGACAAATTAAGCAAAATGTGAGAATAATTTTAGATACTCTGGAGTATTATGAAACACATTCTGAAAAACAGATGGCACTGATGTTTTTAGATGCTCAAAAAGCATTTGACAATGTGAACTGGCGGTTTATGATATTGCAAATGATGCAAATGGGCTTTGGAAAAACTTTATACAAGCTATTGAGGCAATATATAATAATCAAACAGCAAAGATATTGGTAAATGGAGAGCTGACAGAATCTATAGGGATAAGAAAAGGAACCAGACAAGGTTGTCCTCTGTCGCCCCTACTGTTTGTTTTAACACTAGAAGTACTGAATAGAGCTATCAGAGAAGATGAAGAAATAAAAGGAATGAAAATTAAAAAGAAGAATATAAACTACAGGCGTTTGCAGATGATTTGGTATTCATACTAGAGGATCCACTTAAATCAGCACCTAAGTTGATAGAACAAATAGAAGAATATGGAATGGTGGCAGGTTTAAAAATTAATAAAGACAAAACAAAGATCCTAACAAAGAATATGTTAGCAAAACAAGAAAGATTTAGAAGATTTATTAGAGATTCAGATTGCAAATAAAGTTAAATATTTGGGAATAAATATAACACCAAGATGCAGTACATTGAAAGAAGATAATTATATAAAACTCAAACAGCAGATAGCGACAGATCTTGAAAGATGGGAAAATATGCAATTATCTCTTATTGGCAGAATATCGACAGTTAAGATGAATGTTTTACCCAGAATCTTATATTTATTTCAGACAATTCCAATTAGACTTGGGAAAGAATACTTTGAAGATTTAAATAAAATCACATCAAAATTCATATGGCAGGGCAAAAAGCCAAGAATCAAATTTAAGCTATTACAAGATGCAAGGTCAAGAGGGGATTCGCACTACCAAATTGGGAATTGTATTATCAAGCTGCAAGCCTGATGTGGGTGAAAGAATGGATAACATTGAGAAACAATAGATTGTTAACTTTAGAGGGTCATGATCTATTACTAGGATGGCATGCTTTCTTATGGTATAAGGGAACTAAAAACAAGGATATTTTAGAAGACACTATGTTCGAGAAGCTTTGTTTTTAAATTGGGAAAAACCAGAAAACAACATTATATACAAATTCCATTATGGGTATCTACTATTGAAGCTTTTTCATATGCAATAATATACAAGAAGGAACAAACAGTTAGATATGAAGAGATTTTAAATGAAAAGGGTGAACTCAAATCGATGCAAACACTACAAGAACAAGGTATAAAAATGAATTGGTTTTCATATTTGCAAGTACAATCTAGATATGATGAGGATGTTAAGACTGAAGGGATTTATAAAAAGCAAACTGAATTAGATAAAATCTTGATGGGCACGAACGAAAAAATGATTAAAAAACTTTATGGTTATCTATTAGAAGTTAGAATGGAAGAGGAGCAGGTTAAGGAAACAATGATTGCTTGGGGAAAAATTTTGGTTATGGGATAGATTTAGAGAGATGGCAAACACTGTGGGATCAGAATTATAAAATGACAATGTCAACTGCATATAAAGAAAATTTGTATAAGATGTTTTACAGGTGGCACCTATCCCGAGAAGGATTGCAAGAATGTTCAAGGACAAATCGGATAAGTGTTGGAAATGTCATCAGATACCTGGCTCCTACTACCACATGTGGTGGACTTGCGTTGATGCTAAAAGATACTGGACTAAAATCCACATGTGGTTGGAAAAAATGACACAACAACATATAGACTTGAAACCTGAGATATTCCTGTTGGGAATTGTACCAGAGACATTTAACAAAGAACTGAAATATCTGATTGTTAATGTACTGACAGCCGCTAGAATTGTATTTGCTAAAAACTGGAGAAATGATAAGACACCTATGCAGGAGGAAGTGATTAAGAAGATTTTGGATTGTGCCGAAATGAGTAGATTAACATTTGAAATTAGGGATCAAGAAGAAAAGCAGTATTATAAGATATGGAATATGTTCTACCAATGGTTAGACAAAAAAGTTTGGTAATGTATTTTTGGGAATATAAAGATAGATAGAACTGTTGAAACAATATAGAGATTATAATATGATAAAGGATTAATAATAATGATTATAGCTTTTCCTTTTTGTAATATTGAGTATGAATAATGAGGGGTAGGCACTGTGATTTTTGACCGACCGACATACTTGAAATTGATATGGATCTATGTGTTGTATGTTTGTTTGTTATGTTTGTGTTTTTGGAAAAATAAAACTTCTTATAAAAAAAATTGTACTCAAATTATTTTCACTACTTCTTGGAGAACTGGGAGATATGAATAATAATTGGTCCTTGATTACCTATTTTTCAATATATTCATTAACACAAGCAGATTGAACCAATAGATTATGATATTATGATAAATGATTTATTCCAATTCTTAGATAAACCTAGTTTAAAAATTCATAGCTTTCAGAAAAATATATAATTTGGCAATACGGTAGAGATAGATGTGCATAAATAAAACCTAATAGAAAAATACCTTCAGCAACCTGGACTTGACAAATTATGGAATCCCATATAAGAACAAATGGATTGGAGCTCCAATGTAGATCTCTCATTAAAGTGTCCTTTATACTTGGTTGATACTATTATGTATGTATACTGATCACTGCTTACAATAAACTGGTAGTAGTAACTAATTTATTAGATAAGCAGTCATATAACTTGATCATTTTGTTACTGATGCACCAGAAAAAGGATGAGAGATAAAACTTAAAAAGACTCTTTAAGATGATCTATTAAAATGTTGTGTTGAATTCTAATAAAATTATGGTAAATTTCTAGTGAATTTGTAGACAATGATTCACTGTGATATTTAATACCTGATGTATTTTCAGAGATATATAGTGTTTCAAATATTTGTTGGAAATGTAATTATAAAGAAGGTATTTTTAATTATATGCAGCTGACTAGTGATAAGGCAAAAAATATGGCAACTAGAGTTATGTTTCAATCCAGAAGAATCTTAAAATACGTATAGAATAAAACCAGTGTTTTTGGACTTCTTTATGAGGAATTGGTGAAAATACAGAACTTATAATTTAAGTCAGTCCTTTTTACCTGCCATGGTTGCAGCCTTGGAGCACCCAAACTCTCTTTGACCCCCTTCCTTCTCTTCCTGGAACTGGAGGAATATGCAGCATTCAAGGCATGGACCAGAGTCTGAATGAAAGTATACAAATAGAGGTAATTTATGATCTGCCTTCTGTTTCTTTTCTTCTGGGTATCCAGTGGGGCTTTCTGGGTGCATCTTCTCTGGCCTTTGACAGAAAAGATGTGCTTTGAAAGAGAACAGCGGAAATAATGATCTTCAACCTGGGGCTCCACAAATAAATTGGGTTCAAAGAGATGATATATTTGCCTAGATTTCCGCTGAAAAGCGAAGGCCCAAATACTATGGACATATTTAAGAATTTTGTGTCTTCTAATTGCAATATGACCCAAGACTGTCAAGATCCAGACTTTCCCTTCAATGGGTCCTGGCAGACGCCTCAGTGCTAAATGGAAAAGAAGAAGTCTATCCCAAATGGAATTGTATTCCATGAAGTGAACAAAGACGTTGACTTGTCTCCACTTAGAGAGGGCCTCCCTGAGGGATGCTGTATGACCAGTTGTTGAGAACAGTTGTGATATAACAACACAAATTCCATTCTGGACAAACATGGGAGTTAAAGTCCTCATGAAATTCGCTCCCTCCACTGTGTCTGAAGCAAAGACACCAATGAAGGTCCATCTGAAATGGAGCAGCAGCTGGACAATTCCTGGGTTCTGGATCCCTTGTTTTGGGAGCATCAGGTGGAAAAAGGGGAATTGACATTTATCAGTCAGAGTATTTGAAACAGGTTCAACACTGATCTGAAAAAGCAATGAAGAATGCAGTGTTATATTTGGAGTCAGAACAAGTCCCAAACACTAGATTTTAATAGCTCCTTATCGGTTCTCATGACCACATTAGTATAATTTATTATAGCCATTAAGCTATGTTAAAATGCATAATGTAGAACACAGAACATTAACGAATATATGTGTTAAGTCTGCATGAAGAGTCAGACGCGAAGAGTTCCAGCAAAGAGTTTATTCAGTGACTACAGCTCGAATGGACCCGTCCTGGCTTGGCTACGGCTGCCTCTTATAGCCTGCAGCCGTAGTTGCCAGCCAATGGGAGTGCAGGGTTTCTTCCCGCACTATTTAAACCAATACCATTTGACATTTTACAAGAACAGTTCAAATAAACCAATAACATTCAAACCTACATACATAACACCCCTCCCCACTAGGTTCAGTCCATACCAAACCCCAACCTATCTAATGTATTCCTTTAAATAGGTGGGGCTCTTGCGTGTACGTTGAGACCTTCGTGGTTCAGAAGTTTTAACGTTCTCACCCAGTGAGAGGGAAATGTGTCTGCTGACATTTCCCTGTTGGGACTTCCTGTGAAAGGAGACCCTGTTAGACTGTTAGAATCTGGTCTCTCCTCCCAACCCATCTCCATTCCAATGTCAGCACCCAAGTCAGGTAGTGATGTGCAATCTTCCACTTCTAAGGATGGATCTTGGCATTGTGACAGGGTTCGGGATGGTTCCTGTCGCAATGGCTCGTTACACATGGGGGTGATTCTTGCTTGCTGATTTTCCTCCTGTTCCCCTCCTTCCCCCCTAGAAGAGACATCAGGTGAGGGACCCAGAGAGAGACAGGGGCGATGTTCCTAAGGGAACCTGGATCTAAGTTGGTCAATGTGCCTGCTCCAGAGGAGGCCATCCTCTGTTTGTACCCTGTAAGAACGAGGGCCAGTGATGTGAGTTATTTCAGCAGGAATCCACAAAGGTTCACCTATAAGGTTCCTAGCATATACAGAATCTCCCACACTGAAAGAACGAACTTTGGAAGTGGAATCCAGTGGTGCGTTGGGTGCGTAAGTGGGATGAAGGCGGTCAAGGGAAGACCTAAGTTTCCTACCCATCAACAACTCTGCTGGGGACAAGTTATTTGATGGGCTAGGAGTGATGTGCTGAACACTAAGAAGCTTTTCAAGCTTCTCAGTGATATCCCCAGGACCCAGCTGTTGAAGCTTCTCTTTGGTAAAGCGTACCATACGTTCAGCCCGGCCATTAGCCGAAGGGTGCCCAGGGGCAGTGAGGGCATGTCTGATACCCTGTTGTGCTAGAAAGGATTCAAAAATGTTAGATGTGAATTGAGGGCCATTGTCAGAGACAAGGACATCTGGTAACCCATGGGTTACAAACAATTTTCTGAGCTGCTTGATGACAGCCTCAGTTGTAGTGGATGTCATGGGAATTACCTCTAGCCATTTGGAATATGCATCTACTATAAGCAGAAAAGTGTGCCCTCTGGTAGGGCCTGCGAAATCAATGTGGATCCTAGACCATGGGCCCCTAGGACATTCCCATTCCTGTGTGGGGGCGTGAGGTGGAGCAGGCCTGACTACCTGGCAATTGGGACAAGATGCTACCTAGTTTTCAACCATTTTGTCAATACCTGGCCACCATACATAACTCCTGGCCAAACCTTTCATCCTTACAATCCCAGGATGACCCTCATGTAACATTTCCAAAACCTCTCTTTGCAGTTTTGCAGGAATAACCACCCTGTTACCCCACAAAATACATCCTCTTAATACAGATAATTCAGTTTGCCTGGACTTAAAAGGTTGGGCAAGGTGAGGTAGATCTTGAAGAGGCCAACCTTTCTTAATCCAGCCTATAACAGGTGCCAACACAGCATCTTTGGCAGTCTCTCTGGCAATCTCAGCAGCATGGACTGGAAGCTTAGCCACGGTCTCCAGGAAAAGGTGTGAGTTTCAAGTTCAAAGTCCTCCTTGTGGCAAGGTAGTGGGCAACGACTCAGTGCATCAGCATGTCCAATGTCCTTGCCAGGCCTGTGAATCAGTTTGTATGAATAGGCTGCAAGAAATTCAGTCCATCTCAGCATTCTTGGTGACAGGATATTAGGTGTAGGTTTGTCTCCTGCCACAATGCCTAATAAAGGTTTGTGATCTGTAACAATGGTGAATGACCTGCCATACAGATATTCATGAAATTTCTTAACAGCTGCAACGACTGCTAATGCCTCCTTGTCCAGTTGGCTATAATTCCTCTCTGCTTTGGACAAAGTGCGAGAGTAAAATGCAATAGGGGCTTCCCTTCCACTGGGAAGCCTGTGACTCAAACCCCCACTCCAAAAGGGGATGCATCACAAATCAGAATAACAGGCAAATTCTCAGAGAACTGTATCAATACAGCATCAGATGTGATTAGTCTCTTAATACTGTTAAATGCTGATTGTTCCTTCCTCCCCAGATCCAAACAGCTTTTTATCAAGCAGGCGATGTAAAGGCTCAGCAATGGATGCTTTGTGAGGTAGAAACATGTGATAAAAGTTAATAAGTCCAAGGAAGGCTTGTAAGTCTGTCTTGCGTCTAGGTTTAGGGGCTTCCTTGATTGCTTTAACCTTGGCATCAGTAGGGTGGATGCCATGCTTGTCAATCATGTACCCCAGGAACTCAACTCTGTCTGTTTTGAGTGTGCATTTGTCTTCCTTGACTTTTAAACCCGCTTTTCTGAATCTGGTAAGGACTTCTCTGAGTCTCTCTTGAAGCTGAGTGTCATTTTCAGCAGAGATTAACACATCATCAAAGTAAGGCACTACCCCTGGCAGTCCTTGCAACATTCTTTCCATAAGGCTTTGAAAAATGCCAGGTGCCACGCTTACTCCAAATTGTAGTCTTTTACATTTGAAGGCACCTCTATGAGTCACAATTGTTTGTGCCTCTGCAGTGGCATCATCAACTGTTAATTGTTGATATGCCTGAGCCAAGTCCAGTTTGGCAAATACTGTCCAAGGGAATGGAGCAGATGATGCACAACTGGTACTGGGTATGCGCTCTGCTGCAGCGCATGGTTAAGTGTCCCCTTATGGTCACCACAGATTCTCACTGACCCATCAGCCTTGACTGGTGTGACTATGGGTGTTTCCCATCTGGAGTGGTCAGTAGGCTCTAAAACCCCTTGAGCAATAAGTTTATCTAATTGTGCATCAATTTTTTTCCTTTAAAGCAAATGGAACCCTCCTGGGCTTTAAACGAATTGGGGGCACCTTGGGGTCTAGGCTGAAAGCAATAGGGGTCCCCATATACTTGCCCAGTCCTTCGCTGAAGACCTCAGGAAACTGAGACTTCAAGGCCTCCTCCCATTCAGAGTTGCTCACGTGATTGATGCCAGTCACCCTGATGCCTAGTGGCTTGAACCACTCAAGTCCCAGCAAGCTTGGGCGATCCTTGTCCACGATGGTCAGGGGCAAACGTTTGGTGTGGCCTTTAAACTGCACGTTGAAATCTCTTGCTCCAACTACTGGAATCTTGTTCCCTTGGTAGTCTTTAAGAGTCAGTGCTTGCTTCTGGAAATGCTTCTTCTGAATGTTGGGAAAGAGTCTGTGGATAGTGTCCCATGACACCATAGATAAATAAGAGCCTGAGTCCACTTCCATTTGGCAAGGCCTTCCTTCAATAAACACCTTCACGTGTACTTTTCTGCTTTTTAAGGGTGAAGAATGACCAATAGTGATTGTTTGGTGAGTTTCATTCTTCCCATTTGCTTCTGAATTTCGCCCCATCTTTTCCAGGAAATTGTTGGGCTTAAAGTCTTTGTCAGGAAATTTTTTCCTACTAGGTGGAGTTCTGGATGATTTGCAGACTCTGGCTATGTGACTGTTTCTCACAACGTAGGCAGATGGAGTCAAAGAACTTGCATTCAGTGCGGGGTGGCCCCCCCAGCCTCTGCAATAGAATCCTTGCCTGTTTTTCCCAGAGTCTTTTCTCTTCTTCTCCATTCTGAGTCTAAAAATCCCCTCCTCTGCCTCACTGCCATCTGAATCAGAGTCTATTTGTTCGCAATGGGCTGTTGTGGATTTTTCCACATCAGAATGGCTTGAGGCCTGGCTTGAGGCCTTGTTAATCTTTTTCATGGCCGCTGCTGAGGACTTGGTGGCTTCCGCTGAAACAGCTTCTTCAATGGCCTCTTTAAACGTGATCTTAGGTTTCATTAATAGTTTGCTTTGTAAGACCTTATCTTTGAGGCCTAAAACAAACCGATCACGCATGGCCTCTTCTAAGTTGGTAAAGTCACAAGCACCCCCAATGTCCCTTAAACTTCCCACGAAGTCATTAACATTCTCGCTATCCCCTTGATCCCGACGGTAAAATTCGTGTCTCTTAATGAGGCACGATACTTGTGGGGTGTAATGGGCTCTTAAAAGTTTCTCTAAATCGGGCCATTCCATTACCTTCAGCTATGCAGCTCCCGCTAACGCCTTCGCCATTTTGAAGACTGCCGGACCGCAGTGCGTGAGAAATACCGCCCTCTTCCGTCTCTCGGGATGTCGAGGTCGTTTCCTTCCAGGTACATCTGGAAGCGATCCGCATACGATTCCCAGTCTTCCGCCGCCGGATCGAACGGGGCTGGGGGGTGTTCAGCGCAGCCATCTCGCTCTGTTGCTTGTTCTTCGCGTCGTCTTCTCTTCAGGGAAATCCCATCCTCGTCGCCAGTGTTAAGTCTGCATGAAGAGTCAGACGCGAGGAGTTCCAGCAAAGAGTTTATTAAGTGACTACAGCTCGAATGGACCCGTCCTGGCTTGGCTACGGTTGCCTCTTATAGCCTGCAGCCGTGGTTGCCAGCCAATGGGAGTGCAGGGTTTCTTCCCGCACTATTTAAACCAATACCATTTGACATTTTACAAGAACAGTTCAAATAAACCAATAACATTCAAACCTACATACATAACAGAAAGTATCCCCTGAAAGGGCAGGTTCAAAGACATCAAGAGACCAAATCTGGTCAGAGTTATCCATGCCTCTCTTTTACGCCCCTGGGATAGAGCAACAGGCCTTCTGCTCTTAGGAAAGAGCTCCAAGGCCTTCAGTTGACATGGAATTATCGTGATTGTTCTGATGTGCCCTGATCCAGACGGCTGAAGCATTAAAACAAGACCTTGATCCAAAGAAAAGTCATACTGTCATACTGCAAGTGAGAATTTGGAAGGAAATGCTACTTAGTGGGCCTTTGACTATTAAGAAAACTCTTCATCTGAAAAGCCCCTGAATGCCATTGTTTTCTTTTTTTAATATAAAACTTTTTATTTTTATCACAACAAAAACAAACATAAAACCTTCTTTCTGTTCCACAGTGTGTCAGTTGAGTACATATTTCTTTGTGCACAAAATATTAACATACATATTTAACTTGCATATATTTATAATCATTCTGATCAATGTTTTATATCGCATATGTCACTTATTCTATTATCCTTAGTTTTATAATCATTAAATTTTAATAATATATTTCAAGTTCATTTTCTTACTCTATCTATTTATCAATAACAATATATTATGCTATACTTATATAATTCGATTCTTTACTCTTTTATCCAGCCATTCATAAAATAAATTCCAAATTTTATAATAGTCTTTTTCTTCTTGTTCACTAATCGCCATTGTCAATCTACTCATTTCTGCACATTCCATTATTTTCTTAATTATTTCCTCTTCTGTCAGAATTTTTCATTTCTCCAATTTTGTGCAAATACAGTCCTAGCTGCTGTTAATATATTAATAATCAAATATGTTAACTCTTTGTTATAACCCTCAGGCAGAATTCCCAATAAAGATGTCTCTGGTTTTAAGTCAGATTGTTTTATCATCTTCTGCAGCCACGTGTGTATTCTAGTTCCATACTTTTTAGCCTCTGTGCATGTCCACCACATGTGGCAGTATGATCCTGGTAGCTTCTGACATTTCCAGCACTTTGCTGACTTATCTTCAAACATCTTAGCAATTCTCATTGGGGATAGATGCCACCTGTAAAACATCTTATACAAATTCTCTTTATAGGCCGTTAACATAGTTAATTTATACTTTCTAGACCATATTATCTGCCATTTATCAAGATCTATTCTGTATCCAAAATTTCCCCCATGCAATCATTGTTTCTTTTACTTGTTCATCCTCTAACTTCACTCCTAATAAATAACCATATAGTTTTTAATCAACTTCTCATCAGTGCCTGTTAGGATTTTATCCAATTCAGTCAATTCCTTATAAAACCCAGTCATCTTAATAATTTTATATTTATCCCTTGTAAGTCAAATTCTTGCTTTTTCACTCTTTTCATTTAAAATTTCATCATATCTAATTAAGCCTTTTAAATAGCTGTGGAATGTAAAAGCTTCTAAAGTTGATAACCAGACTGGTATTTTCAAATAATGATAGTCTCTTATTTTTTCCCATACTGTTAATAAAGCATCTCTAATTAATGTCTCCTAAAATATCCATGTGTCTTTGCATGCCAACCCAATTGTAAATCATGCCCTTCTGAGTAAGCTGGCATTTTTCAGTACAATCCATTCCTTCATCCACATCAATTTGTTGCCTGATAATATAATTCCCAATTGGGTAATTCTCAACCTTGCATCCTGTAATAATTTTATCTTGATTCTTGCCTATAAATTTCATCATCATATTAAGATAGTTAGATTTTTCCGTTTTAATTTTATTTTACCTATTAAAGATAGTGGTAGATTTTTCCATTTTTCTAGATCTATCGCAATCTGTTGTAATAATCTGTCGTAGTTATTTCCTTTTAAGTGTTCCACATCTAGCTGTCATTTGTATCCCTAAGTAGTTCACTTTTTGTAATTTGAATATTTAGTTTGTCCATTAGTCTTTTCTTTTGTTTTTCTGTCATATTTTTCACCAAAATTTTGGTTTTTCTTTGTTTATTTTCAGTCCTGCTACTTCACCAAACTCCTCTATTTCTCTAATCAACTTTGAGCCTGTTTCCAATGGTTCTTCAATATGAAAACCAAACCTTCTGCAAAGGCTTGTAATTTATACTCTTCATTTTTATTTTCATTCCCTTTATTTCTCCATTTTTTCTAATATTTCTATTAATTCTATTCAAGACTTCCAATGTCAATACAAATAATAATGGTGATAACGGACAGCCTTGTCTAGTTCCTTTTAGAATGTTGAAGTTTTCTGTCAATTCTCCATTTATCATTACTCTTGCTGTTTGCTTATTATATATCGCTTTTAATGCATTCATATACCTGTCTCCAAAACCCACCTCCTCCAATTGCATCAACATAACTGCCAATTCACATTGTCAAACGCTTTCAGTGCATCTAAAAACACTAATGCCATTCGTTTCTCTGAGTAAGTTTCATAATATTCCAAAGTGTTCAATATTATCCTCATATTGTTTTTATTTGTTTCTTGGGCAGAAATCCATTTGATCTAATGTATAAATGTTTAATATCTTTTTAGTCTTTCTGCCATTATTAAAGCAAATATTTTATATCAGCATTTAGCAGGGATATTGGTCTATAATTTTTTATTTGTTGTGGGTCAGTATCTTCTTTGGTATAAATGGTTACACTTATATGCTTCTCTCCATGAATCGTATTTTTTATTGTCAAACCCCATTCAATACTTCCACATTGGTATAGAGATTGTTTTCTGAATTGTCTTATAAAATTCAGCTGGTAG
>SOZL01001086.1:0-11696 GCA_009733165.1 Naja naja
ACAGTGCAAGGACTATAACAAGCACTTGTATGAAAGACAGGTAGAAGAGTAGCATCCATGAACATCAACTAGTAGTCAAAAGACCCCATGAAAACTTTTAATCTCACAATCTCAATCAGTTTCAACTAGGCAACTGTGAGCATCTTAGACTAAGCCAAATCTAAAAATCCTAGAGATTTTTAGTAGAAGCTTGACATTCAGACAAATCATCCATCAACAGATAGAAGAGACATACCACATTTACACATCATTCAAAAGAGACAACAAATAAAGGTGGAAAGAAACAGATTAGAATGCATCCTTCCAGCAACCAAGGCTCAAGATGAGAAGGGCTGACTCCTAACAATCAATACTTACTCAAGGGATCACCAAGGAGGAACTTCCACCCCTATTGAAACTGGTAGGATTGCTTGCTTATGATTATATATCGTCAAGTCACTGTTATGTCTAGAGACAACCTAGATAGATTTTTCCTCCATGACAATGTGTCTCAAATGGTCCTTCAGGTCTTCCAAACCGCTTATCGCCTGTAACTGAATCCATCCCTTTGCTATTGATACTCTCCTCCTCCTCCTCCTCCTCCTCCTCCTCCTCCTCCTCCTCCTCCTCCTCCTCCTCCTCCATCTTCATTCTATCTTTACAGCATTAGAGCATTTTCCAGAGACCTGGTCTTCAAATAATTTGTTTCATCTGCATCCATTTTATCAGGAAAGGGGACGTGGTGATCTAGCAGTTAAGATCAGTGGTGGGATTCAAATTTTTTTATTACCAGTTCTGTGGGCATGGCTTGTGGTGTGGCAGGGGAAGGATACTGCAAAATCTCATCCCTCCCCACCCTGCTAACCTGCTTTCCAGCTCTGTTCTCCTGTGATCAGCTGGGACTCGATGGGAGGCAGAGAATAGAGGCCAGTCAGTCAATGGGGGCAGGGCCAGTCAGAGGTAGGATTTGCTGGTTCTCCAAACTAGTCAAAATGTCCACTACAATTCTCCAGAACTGGTCAGAACGGCTGAATACCACCTCTGGTTAAGATGCTGGGCTTGTGGACCAGAAGGTTGGCAGTTTGAGACCAAGTACTGTGAGACTGGTTGAGCTCCCATTTTTGTCCCAGCTTCTGCCCACCTACCAGTTCGAAAGCATGGAAATGCAAATAGATAAATAGGCACCACTTCAGTGCAAAGGTAACAGCATTCTGTGCACCTCGTGTATAATTATGGCAGCCACATGACCATGGAAGTGTCTTCAGACAATGCTGGCTCTCTTGGTGAAGGAATGGAGATGAGTATTGTCCCCTTATGTTGACATAACTGGACAGGGGAAATCTTTACTTTTACCTCTTATTTTATCAGGATTTTGCTACTTTGCTAATGCAGACACTGAAACATCACACACATACACACAAATTGTGATACAGTCCTAGATTGCTGTTATTGTGATGATTTCATTAATTAATGTGCATTAATAATGTCAGCCTTCATGCATGTCATATGTCGATGAGAAGGAATCAATGCTGAATTGAACAGAATTGTGCTGAAATTGTAACATTTAGTTGCTTCAAATTGCCTGTACAACGGTTTTCAGAATTTAGTGCCTCACAGCTGTATTCATGGTGTTTATTTGTTCATTATTTGAAAGCAGACTAATTTTGTTTACACTTAGGGGATTAATATCTCCATAGAATTTTGTAATGAGCAGATTAGATTGAGGGTATAAAAAACAATAATAAACAATGGATGTATTAAAATGCAGTGAACTCGCTTTCACTGCTACAAATGTTCATGGGCAAAATACAAAAATAATCAGATAAAATGGAAACAGGCCTGTATATTTTAAGACAGAGTCAACGATAAATGTAAATGTTATGTATACAGGTTTGAATGTCATTGGTTAAGTTTGAACTGTTCTTGTAAAATGTCAGAAATGATTGGTTTAAAAAGTGCAGAAAAATCCTGCACTCTGATTGGCTGGCAACTGCGGCTGCTGGCTATAAGTAGCAGCCGCAGCCCAGCAAAATCGGGTCTGTTATGAGCTGTAGTCACTAATAAACTCTTCACTGAAGCACTCCACGTCTGACTCTTCATGCAAACTTAACACTGGCAACGAAGGTGGGATCCTTCCCGAAGAGAAGACAACGTGAACAAGCTGAGAGAGATGGCTGTGCTGAACAACCCCCCAGCCCCGTTCGATCCGACGGCAGAAGACTGGGACTCGTATGATCATTTCCAAATGTATTTGAAACGATCTCTCCCGACATTTCTGAGAAGCGAAGAGGGGTCTTTCTCACCACTGCGGTCCGCCATTTTCAAGATGGCTAAGGCATTGGTGGGAGCTGCAGACATGAAGGTAATGGACTGGCCCAACTTAGAAAAGTTATTAAGAGCACACATACGCACCACAAGTATCGCCTCATTAAGAGACACGAATTCTACCAGGGATCAAGGGGAAAGCTTAAAACGCATGACTGGCAAGTTTAAGGACATTGGGGGTGCATGAGTTTATCAACTTAGAAGTGGCCATGCCGCATCGATTTGTTCTAGGCCTAAAGACAAGGTTTTGCAGAGCAAATTATTAATGAAACCTAAGATCACGCTTTTAAGGCCATAGAAGAAGCTTCTTCAGAAGGAAGCTACCAAGTCCTCAGCAGCAGCCATGAAGAAAATTAACAAGGCCGAAGCCATCCTGATGTGGGAAAAGTCCACAACAACCCATTGCAAGCAAATAGATTCTGATTCAGACTGTAGTGAGGTGGAGGAAGGAATTTATAGACTCAGAATGGAGAAGAAAAGGAAAGACCTTGGAAGAAAAGGCAAGATTTTATTGCAGAGGTTGAGGGGGGGCACCCCAGACTGAATGCAAGTTTTTGATACCATCTGCCTCCATTGTGAAAAAAAGAGGTCACCTAAAGAGTCTGCAAATCATCCAGAACTCCACCAAGCAGAAAGAAGTTTCCTGACAAAGAATTCAAGCCTAACAACTTCAGTGAGAAAATGGAAGAACACAGAAGCAAATGGGAAGAATGAAACTCATCAAACAGTCACTATTGGTCATTCTTCACCCTTAAGAAGCAGAAAAGTACATGTGAAGGTACTAATTGAAGGAAGGCCTTGTCAAATGGAAGTGGACTCAGGCTCCTATTTATCTATGGTGTCATGGGACACTATTCACAGGCTACTCCCCAACATTCAGAAGAAACATTTCCAGAAGCAAGCACTGACTCTTAAAGATTACCAAGGAACAAGATTCCAGTAGTTGGAACAAGAGAATTCAACATGAAGTTCAAAGGCCACACCAAGTTTTCTGCCCTGACCATCGGACAAAGGATCGCTTCAAGCTTACTGGGACTTGAGGGTTCAACCATTAGGCATCAAGTGACTGGCATCAATCACGGAGCAACACTGAATGGGAGGAGGCCTTGAAGTCTGAGTTTCCAGAGGTCTTCAGTGACGGATTGGGCAAGTATATGGGGACCCCTCTCACTTTCAACTCGATCCCAAGGTGTCCCCTAATTCATTTAAAGCCCAGAAGGGTCCCATTTGCCTTAAAGGAAAAATTGATGCACAATTAGATAAACTAATAGCTCAAGGAGTTTTAGAGCCCATTGACCACTCCAGATGGGAGACACCTCATAGTCACACCAGTCAAGACTGATGGGTCAGTAAGAATTGTGAGACTATAAGGGGACATTGAACCATGCCTTCAGCAGAGCATATCCAGTTCCAGTGGTGCATCATTTATTACATTCACTTGGCAGGGGTACAGTCTTTGCCAAATTGGATCTGGCCCAGGTATCAACTAACAGTTGATGATGCCACTGCAGAGGCCCAAACCATTGTGACTCATAGAGGTGCCTTTAAATGTAAAAGGTTACAGTTTGGAGTAAGCGTGGCACCAGGCATTTTCCAAAGCCTTATGGAAAGATGCTCCAAGGACTGCCAGGGGTAGTGCCTTACTTTGATGATGTGTTAATCTCTCTGTTGAATGACACTCAATTACAAGAGAGACTCAGAGAAGTCCTTACCAGATTCAAGAAAGCGGGTTAAAAGTCAAGGAAGAAAAATGCACTGTTAGAACTGACAAGGTTGAGTTCTGGGCTATATGATTGACAAGCATGGCATCCATCCTACAGATGCCAAGGTTCACAATCAAAGAAGCCCCTAGACCAAAATGCAAAACAGATTTGCAAGCTTTCCTTGGACTCATTAACTTTTATCACATGTTCCTACCTCAGAAGGCAACCATTGCAGAACCATTACACAGATTACTTGACAAAAGTCTGTTTGGGTCTGGGGCAGGAAGGAACAATCAGCATTTAACAGTATTAAAAGACTAATCACGCCTGATGCTGTACTCATACAGTTCTCTGAGAATTTGCCTGTTGTCCTGACTTGTGATGCATCCCCTTTTGGAGTGGGCGGGGGGGTTTGAGCCACAGGCTTCCCAGTGGAGAGAAGCCCCTATTGCATTTACTGCACTTTGAGCAAAGCAGAGAGGAATTACAGCCAATTGGACAAAGAGGCATTGGCAGTTGTTGCAGCTGTTAAGAAATTTCATGAATATCTGTATAGCAGAATGATTTACCATTGTTACAGATCACAAACCTTGTGATCTGTAACATTGTGGCAAGAGACAAGCCTACACCTACTATCTTGTCAAACAAGCTGAGGTGGACTGGAATTTCTTGCAGCTTACTCATACAACTTATCCACAAGCCTGGCAAGGACATTGAACATGCTGATGCACTAAGTCATGCTCACTTCCTTGCCACAAGGAGGACCTTGAACCTGAAACACACACCTTACTCAGAAACTGTTGCCAAGCTTCCAGTTCATGCTGCTGAAATTGCCAGATAGACTGCCAAAGACACTGTGTTGGCTCCTGTTATAGGCTGGATTAAGAAAGGTTGGCCTCTTCATCTACCTCACCTGCCCAACCTTTTAAGTCCAGGCAAACTGAATTATCTGTATTAAGAGGATGTATTTTGTGGGGGTAACAGGGTGGTTATTCCTGCAAAACTGCAAAGAGAGGTTTTGGAAATGTTACATGAGGGTCATCCTGGCATTGTAAGATGAAGGGATTGGCCAGGGTGTTATGGTGGCCAGGTATTGACAAAATGGTTGAAACTGGGTTGCATCTTGTCCCAACTGTCAGGTATGTCAGGCCAGGCCTGCCCATCTCATGCCCCCCCACACAGGAATAGAATGTCCTAGGGCCCATGGTCTAGGTATCCACATTGATTTCGCATGGTCCCTACCAGAGGGCACACCTTCCTTATTATAGTAGATGCATATGCCAAATGGCTAGAGGTGTTTCCCATGGCATCCACCACAACTGATGCTGTCATCAAGCAACAGAAACTGTTGTAACCCACGGGTTACCTGATGTTCTGTCTCTGACAATGGCCCTCAATTTACATCCAACCTCTTGGAATCCTATTTAGCACAACAGGTATCAGACATGCCCTTACTGCCTCTGGGCACCCTTCGGCTAATGGCCAGACTGAACGACAGTACGTTTACCAAAGAGAAGCTTCAGCAACTGGGTCCTGGGACATCACTGAGAAAGTTGAAAACTTCTTAGTGTTCAGCACATCACTCCTAACCCATCTAATAACTTATCCCCAGCAGAGTTGTTGATGGGTAGGAAACTTAGGTCTTCCTTGACTACCTTCATCCCACTTACGCACTCCAACGCACTACTGATTCCATTTCCAAAACGTACATTCAGTGGGTGATTCTGTTTATGCTAAGAACCTCATAGGTGAACCTTGTGATTCTTGCTGAGATAACTCAGATCACAGGCCCTCGTTCTTACAGGGTACAAACAGAGGATGGACTCCTCTGGAGCAGGCACATTGATCAACTTAGATCCAGGTTCCTCAGAACATCGCTTGTCCCTCTCTCTCTAGTTCCTCACCTGGGATGTCAATTCTAGGGGAAGGGAGGAACAGGAGGAAAATCAGCAAGCAAGAATCAACCCCATGTAATGAGCCATTATTGACAGGAACCATCTCAAAACCTGTCACAATGCCAAAATCCATCCTTAGAAGTGGAAGATTGCAATATCACTACCTGACTTGGGTGCTGACATTGGAATGGAGATGGGCTGGAGGAGAGACCAGATTCTAACAGTCTAACAGGGTCTTTCACAGGAAGTCCCAGTGGGGAAATGTCAGCAGACACATTTCTCTCTCACTGGGTGAGAATGTAAAAACTGAACTAATGGCTAAGGTCTCAACGCAGAACGTGAAGAGCCCCACCTATTTAAAAAGAATACATCAGATAGGTTGGGGTTTGGTATGGAATGAACCTAGTGGGAGGGGTGTTATGTATGTAGGTTTGAATGTTATTGGTTTATTTTGAACGTTCTTGTAAATGTCAAATGGTATTGGTTTAAATAGTGGAAAAAACTCCCTGCACTCCATTATTACATGTAACTATTGGCTGCTGGTTATAAGAAGCAGCCTAGCTCCAGCCAAGTAATGGGTCCATTCAAGCCAGAATCACTAATAAACTCTTCACTGAAGCCTCCATGGTGCCTGTTTAATTTGGCTCCTGTTTAATTGTTTTTACTTTATTATATGTGCCTTTCATACATAATAATTGAGTTCATAATACCTTATGCAGCCTAATGTGAAAAATATTCTTTTTCACTCCTTTGCTGGATAGAAATGATTTCCTTATATTCCTCAGGGGCTGTTTTATCAAAACTCATGTTAAGTATTTAGCAAAGTAATCATTGCTCAATTGTAGCACCAGAAGTGTAAAATTATGATAATATGAATGGAAGGAACACAAAGTATAATGCAGATGACCGTATTTTGCTTGATTATTAATGGAGTTTTCATCTAATTTACAAGACCTAACCTTGTGTGATACCAATGCAAAGCACAAAGTGTACCTTTTTAGTTCATAGTTTAATTAGATTTGCAATATATCAGCACATTTTTTTCCTCGTTAAACAAAAGAAATCACAGGATTCTTAGTCAGGCATGCAGTAAATAGTGTTTATACAGTGTCAAGTAGATTTTCCCTAATCCAAAGAGTTTGCCCCCACTCACCCCCCCAAAAAGAAACCCTTTTAATTATTTTCAACAGAAAAATGCTAATATGCAGTTACATTAGCACTCCAGTTATGAGTTCTTCTCCTTGTAAGGAACTAAGAAACAGTGATAGTGTTAGAAAAAATAAGGTGGAAGTGAGGATTATTAGCAGAAAGCAGAGAGCAACCAAGATGATGAGGGGAATGGAGGCTAAAATATATGAAGAACGGTTGCAGGAACTTGGCCTGGGTAGTCTAGTGAAGAGAAGGACCAGGGGAGACAGGATAGCAGTCTTCCAATATTTGAGGGGCTGCCCCAGAGAGGAAGCGGTCGCACTATTTTCTAAAGCACCCAAAGGCCAGACAAGGAATAATGGATGGAAACTGAACAAGGAGAGATTCAACCTGCAAATAAGGAGAAATTTTCTGACAGTGAGAACAATCAAACAATGGAACAGTTTGCCTTCAGAAGCTGTGGGAGCTTCATCATTGGAGGCTTTCAAGAAGAGATTAGACTGCCATCTGTCAGAAATGGTGTAGGATCTCCTGCTTGGGCGGGGGATTGGACTAGATGACCTACAAGGTCCCTTCCAACTCTGTTAATCTGTAAAAGCAATAAAAGCAGTGATCTGGATAATCTGAAACCTATCCAACAAAATGAAATTCAAGGGTCTAAAATTCAAAGATTTTACATTTAGGTAAGAAAAACCAAACACACAAGGTATAGAAATGGAACCTGGCTCAATAGCAGTATAGTAACTATGAGAAGGCTCTTGGAATCCCAGTGGACAGTCAAATATGAGCCAGCAGTGCATGACAGCTACCAAAAAAGCCAGTGGAATCCTAGATTGCATTAAGAGAGTGATAGAATCAAGATCATGTGAAGTATTAGTACTGATTTATAAAGCCTTAGAAGACCGCACTTGGAATACTGCATCCAGTTTTGGTCAATATACTATAAAAGATGGAGAGATTCTGGAAAAAGTGCAGAAAAGAACAATAAAGAGGATTAAGGGACTGGAGGCTAAAACAGATGGTTGCAGGAATTGGGTATGTCTAGTCTAGTGAAAAGAAGAACTAGAAATGACATGATGGCTTTGTTCCAATAATTGAGGGGCTGCCATAAAGAAGACAGGGTTAAACTATTTTCCAAAGCATCAGAAGGCAAGACAAGAAGCAATGGGTGGAAACTAATCAAGGAGAGAAGCAACCTAGAACTAAGGAGAAATTTCCTGACAGTGAGAACAGTCAACCAGTGGAACAACTTGCCTTCAAATGTTGTTGGTATTCCATCACTAGAGGTTTTGAAGAAGAGATTGGACAGACATTTGTCTGGAATGGTATAGAGCAGACGTGAGCAAACTTTTTGACTCGAGGGCCACAATGGGTTCTTAAACTGGACCGGAGGGCCGGAACAAAAGCATGGATGGAGTGTTTGTGTGAACTAATATAAATTCAAAGTTAGATTACTTCATAGCCTTCTGGGAGAGCAAGAGAACCCTCCACTCTTTCGGTTCCACGGGCCGGATAGAACAGCTGAACGGGCCGGATCCGGCCCCCGGGCCGTAGTTTGCCCACGGCTGGTATAGAGTCTCCTGTTCAAGAGAGGATTGGACTAAGAGACCTTCAAGATCCCTCCCAACTCTGTCATTCCATTAGATACCCTCTTCCAATAACCCCTCTGTGGAGACGAATATAAATGTACAGTAGAAGAACATGGAGAGGCATGCCTGAGTTAGGTACAGTTAGTTTTTGTGACCCAAGCAAGCAGTTGATGTAGACTTTGCAATACCAACTTTGCAATAAATAAGCCAAGAAACTGATGGTTCTGGCTGTACAAATTAGTGCACATGCAGTCTATTCTGTTACATGAATCAGTTAGATTTACATGAACTGGACATAGAGGCAGTCATTCAGCAAAGCCCTAATTTCAAAATACAAAATATAGGAGAAAAGGGGAAAGTCAGATTTGGGCAGGAATGGGGCTAAATATCTATCTTGTCTAAGAACAGTGGTGACTGTCCTACTCCCAAGAACCAAGAATGACACATGGAGTAATATTTATTGTTCACCTATAGACAGAATCTTGCCAGACTAAACAATTATCTGCATAATTATATAGATAATCCTCAATTGACAACCATTTGTTTAATAACAATTTGAAGTTACAATGGTACTGAAAAAAGTAACTTATGACCATTTTTCACACGATGCAGCATGCCCACATGATCAAAGTTCAGACATGTGGCAACTGGCATGTATTTATGATGGCTGCAGTGTCCCCAGGTCATGGGATCACTGCTGAATTCAGGAGCTAGGGATCTTTGTTCTTTTTTAACTTCCAAATCTCGGTTTGTTTTTACATTTGCAGATCTAATTTATGTCCTGGGGCTGGTCTTCATCTGTTCCTCCTGACTCTGGTTTTTCCTTCACTCTCTCTAGTGTCCTTATTGACTTTTGAGTACTTGTTTTGCAGTACTTTTGGATTGCAGAGGCTACCCAGCAGCAGACACAGAATAAATTCCACTCTGATGGATTGATGTGTGTATATGTATATATATATATATATATATGTTTTCGTAGATTTTCACGGGTGGGGGTGTATTCGGTCTTGTCGTGTAAGATATTTGAGACTCATCCGTCATCTTCAGGCTGGTGTCTTCTCCCAGGAGAACGAAGCTGAAGACACCAGCCTGAAGATGACGGATGAGATTTCGTCAAACGTTGCCAAGGTATTCTCAACTCACGGACAAGACCAATAAGACTCATATATATATATATATATATATATATATGTATATGTTGTGTGTGTGTGTGTGTGTGTGTGTGTGTGTCTATTTAAGGGATTAAGGATACTTACTTTTGAAAAATGTGCAACGGATCCAGTGCATCTAATTTTGGTGACTGTTTTTGTTTAGTTATCAGTAAATATGTCCTGCAGCAGTAAAAGGTCCTTTGCAAAGGTTTCTTCCTGATTGCAATTTCCCTGGAATGTATTGATTTATTTAAATAATTTATATGGCTGCCCATCTTAACCCAATAACTCTGGACACCCAACAAAACCATGCATAAAATAATATGGCATAAAAGCCAGAAGGCAACACATAATTAGAAGTAAAAAAATAAGACTCCTGATAGAACTGCCTCATAGCACATAACAAACACATATACCAGTCTCCAATAACATCCTGACCTCATTGCCTGAAGGAAAAAGCAGGCCAGCAAGCTATAGGTAGACCAGACCAAGAAATCAGCTCTATAGGAAGGCTAAAGTTATTTTTATTGAGATGGGCTAGAACAAGTAAAAACTTGTAAGTGTGATAGTGCTATATGTCCTCCTTCTCTTCCTCCCTTCCTCCTCCTCCTCCTCCTCCTCCTGTCTGTCTTCTCCTTCTTGTCTCCTCTTTCTTCTCTCTTTCTTGTCTCCCTTTCTTCTCTTCTCTCTCCTCCTTCTCTCCTCCTCCTCCTCCTCCTCCTCCTCCTCCTCCTCCTCCTCCTGTTCTCCTCGTTTCTCCCTCCTTGTCTCTCTTCTCTTCCTCCTTGTCTCCTCCTCCTCTTGTCCCCTTATACTCCAGTGACTTAGGAAGGGGTCTATCAGAGTCAGTTTTGAACCTTACCTAGGGTTCTAGGGTGTTGCAGCAAGTCTGCAACACGCATACTGTGTCGAGGTTCCCTGTTGATGTTGTCCTGGGTTCCTGCAGGAACAGTCTCAGCCCTGCCGAGACAATTTAGGGGTCCTCGCAAGGAAAGAAGTCGAATAATAGCCACCACACCAGAAGTTTCTCGAGATGAGAGAGCACAAAGTGCCCGGGGTGATGTTGTGTCCCCGAACAGATCAAACAGTCTCTTTTATTAAGCAGTTTTAGCAGGGAGGGTAACTACAGCAAGGAAGGGAGTAGCATATAGAAAGTTACCAGACAGCGTGAGTCAGAGCATGCGTGTTAACAAAACACCACCTGATTTACAGGAAATCATACATTTCAGCAGAATAGAAACCTAACTCAGGGAAAGCGAAACTTAATTTGAGGAGGAATGCAATTGGGTACTATGAATCAAGTCTGTCAGGCATGAGATATCATGTAGCACTGAACAAGGTCAAGTCAAATTCTTTCGGCTGTGAGGCCTAAGAAATTCTTTCGGCTGTGAGGCCTAAGAAAACCTGAACCAATGATATATCCATACTAGGGTCAATGTTTCACCCTTTGATACCTTGACAAGAGAACTTGCATCTACCTTGCTCTCTTTCCATTTATTTCTATTCCGCAAGGCCAACAGGAGAGACTATTCCAAAGATTAAGTATCTCGGTAAAGTGGGCATGCCTCCTGGACTCTATGTCACAGAAAGAATCCATAGGAGATCTGTTGGGATGGACAGAAACATTTGGAGTCAGGCAGTCCTGCAAGTACCTGACTCTCAGCCATGCAGGGCATCAAAGATGACAATCAGCACCTTGAACCAGAATTACTGAACCCAATGAAGCTCATGCAGCAATATTATGCATCTGTACTGTGATACATCCAAAACTGCTGTGCCACTGCATTCTGGACCAGCTGTAGCTTTCAAATGCTTTTCAAGAACAGCCTACTGCACATTGCAGTAGACCAACTTAGAATGACCATGATATGCTCCTTTTCATGGTGTAGAGAGAATGATCATGAT
>SOZL01001087.1:0-12359 GCA_009733165.1 Naja naja
ACAACAATACAATAAAATACATTAAAAAACCCATCCTCCCCCCAAAGGAGGGTCACAGCCCGGGTTGGTCAAACAACCAAGTTTTTAATTCACGGCGGAAGGTGCAGAGATCAGGGGCCAGACGGGCTCCAGAGGCAGTTGATTCCAGAGGTCGGGGCAAGCAGACCCATTATATACTTAATCTGTATCACCTGCTACTGCAGACGTAACAGTTCTCTGCTTGTTTCATGCCAAAAATGCAAATGAAAATGTTGGGATTAGAGATACTTTAGATATTCATATTCAGAGTCTGTATGTACAGGACAAATAAATTCTGACAGTGAGTTATCATCAGGAAAACAGAAAAAGAGTAGATAAAATACTTAGAAATTTTAAGAAGTCCATTTGACACAAGTGCTCAAACATAATTCACTTCATAAACCTGTTTTATGTCCTTAAGAATGACATTTATTCTTGGCTCTGTTGCCTCATTTCTTATCTCTCCCTCCCCCCAACATTACTCTACTCTGCCTCCCATTTTTAAAGATTCGTTTTGGTAGCATTGATTTCATTCCCATTTTTCATCAGTAGTAAAAGAAATTAAAGTACAGTGAAAGAAATAGTAAAGAGGCTCACAAACCTCACATAGAAAGCAATTTTAGGCAAATATATCCATGTAGATTTCCAATTTCCAATTTCAAGGAGACAATCCAAACTGAGCCAGACCTTATATAGGGAACACATTTCCTATTCCACGTGTCATTTTGTATGTCTCTTTTATCGGGCTATTTTTAGTATAATTTTAGTGGAATTGGGTAAGATAGACAAGGCGATAGGTTGTAGGTGTTGGCAGTAGACATAACCCAATGCCTTGTCTACCTCCCTCATTTTTGTAGGATTTTTTTTTTACTTATTACATTTTGTATTATAATTGCTATTGACAATAGAAATACCAACAACAGTACCACAATACTGTATTGTATGACAATATGACCCAACCTAAGTGTAGTACATAAAATTAACTATTGCAATGTCCTACCTGTCAATGGTTACTTCAGCTTCAACCACAACAATACAAGAGCACATAATGGATACAAACTCAAGGTAAACTGCACCAAACTCTATTGCAGGAAATATGACTTCAGCAACAGAGTAGTCAATGTCTGGAATACACTACATGACTCTGTGGTTTCTTCCCCAAACCCCAAAAACTGTAACCTTAGACTGTCTACTGTTCACCTCACCCCATTCCCAAGAGGTCTGTAAGCATACCAATGTGCCTACCATCCCTTTCCTAATGTTCCTTTTTATTCGTATCCATTTCACATATTCATAATCATGTTTATATTTATACATGTTATCTAAAACATGCTTGACAAAATAAATAAATAAATAAAAACAATAGTTTATCTGCTATTTCGATATTTAAAATGAGATGTAAAGTAGGAGGGTTAGAAAACAGATCCATTTGAAATAATGGTAGGCAGCTACAACTAGCAGGCTTGTGATCTGAAGTAAAATGAAGTTTTGTTCTTTATCATCGAAGGATTGGGACATATTATAAACAAACCAAAATCTAAAATTACCTAATTTTACCATTAAGGTCAACTATTAATTGAAATTTTTGTGCCTGCAGCAGTAAGGGAGAGCACTAAGTAGTATTCCTTGATATTGTGTGTGTGTGTGTGTGTGGGTGTATACATACACATACATACACACAACACAAAAAAAAAACCACACAGAGGAGCGGGAAGAGAGATTAATAAAATAGGCAGCACTGTTTTATATGGGTGCAAGGCATAAAGAGGCAGGACAGCAGGTCAGGGTATAGCAGTCTTTATTACTTCAGCTCCAGAACAAACAGCAAAGCACGTGGCAGGCAGCTTTTATTGCCGGCGCTGTCCACCACTTCAGCCACTGACGGGACTTTATTTTTCCCACCAGTGGCTGAGCCAACAAGTGGGTCTTTCAGCTGACTCCTCCTTGGCCATATATGGGCATACATAACACCCTCCCTCCTAGTCAGCATTCCTCCAATCAAGGCCTGCCTAGAGGATGTAGTCGCATAAGTAGGCGTGGCTTCAATGGGTGCGACTGGACCCACGCATCAGTTGATCCTGGGTGGTGGCAGCGGGACAGGTCCACTGCTCTGGTCCCTGCCGGTGGAATTGTCTGGAACTCTTCCATTGGTGCGGCAGAGACCGTCAAGCTTAAGGCCTCAGAAGGACACCGCTGGACTTCCTCAGCACACGGTAAGTGTCTTTGGTGAACTTCTTCTGGGTTTTGTGCTTGTGTAGGGGTTTGCTCTGTGTTTGTGAGTCGGGCCTCTGGCTGGTTGTCTGCACTCAGGACCCGGCCTCGGAGCTGGTCAATGTGTCGCTCCCAAACTTTTCCATCTTCTGTTTCCACCCGGTAGGACCAAGGCCCGGTGCTCTCAAGTACCCTCGCAGGCACCCATGTTTGTCCTCCGGTGTAATTGTGTGTGTAGACCGGGTTCCCCATTGAGAATCGCCTGCATTTCCTGGTGGAATCCAGGGGTGTCTCCGGGCTGTAGTTTGGGTGGACCCTGTCTAGTATTGTTGTTAGCCTCCAGCCCATCAATAGTTTGGCTGGTCTGCAGTTGTTGTTGTGTGGTGTGACATGTGCCAATAGCAGTCGGTTGATCTTTTCTTGCCAATCCCCCTTTCCCATTCGTTGTAGGATTCCACCTTCATCACCAGTGTTTTATATGGGTAAGGCATAAAGACGCAGGACAGCAGGTCAGGTCAGGATCAGTCTTTATTACTTCAGCTCCAGAACAAACAGCAAAAACACGGGCAGGTGCCGGGCTTTTATTGCCGGGCGTGTCACATCACTTCAGCCACTGATGGGACTTTATTTTTCCCAGTGGCTGAGCCAACGAGTGGGTCTTTCAGCTGACCCCACTCCTGGCACATATATGGGCATACATAACAGACACAATGTATGAATGAGAGGAAATATACTCTCTCTATAATCAAATGTTAAATAAATAACAGGCCACCACTATTGCTAACCTAATTCAGCTAAATGAATAAAACAAGAGTTTTAAAAAGAAAAAAAAGTGAATGGAGCTACTGACAATGCAAGAGCTTCAGAATATTTGCTCTCAGTATATAGCAATAAAGCAGACATCAAAAAAATTCCCAAAGGTGTGTCAGGAAGCACGATCATGTAAGAATTTTTCTGTACTTATAGCTACCCAGTAGAAAAGGCTACATTAAAAAGCTTCTTTTGAATCTGGTTCAACTCCTGGTGACTTCATGAGTGCTGTCATGTAGTCTCCTTGGCAACAATGCAGAAATGGTTTGTCATTTGCCTTCTTCTGTTCACTTGTCTTTTTTCCTTCTCAATTCCTAGATTAGTCTACAGAGTATTCTTTTCAAATAGTCACAAGAACGGGGCATGCTTAGCTTCTGAGCCCAGACAAGGCAAGTCATTTACAGCATCCTAAGAAATGCTTTTCTATTATACATACCCCTCTAGAAATCTAGAGATTGGTAGTTTAAATTGCTCTGGAAAAATATAATGGATATTTGAAACCTCAGATGATCCAACAAGTGGTGGATTTAAGGAAAAAGAAACAGGATAGACTAATCTTGGGAGGAGTATCTATTTCTTCAAGAGTAATGTGGTGGAGGGAAATCTCAGCCACTGAGTAGGTAGTGAACTGGAGAAGAGAGGGAAAACAGAATCATTTCTATTTGATTTCTGTTCTTTTATTTTGCCAGGGAGCTATCAGCATTCAGAATGGTATTTCTGGTTTCTTTTCAAAGCATTAATATGCCAGCTGAGCAAATATTCCTGCTAATGAATGACACCCAAGTGATGACCAAGTAGAATGCAAGCAGAATGCAAGGAGAGAAATATAAAAAGAAGGGCAGAACTGTTAAAGTTGAAATACCCAGCTTGAGCTTGGAGAAGGTTGCTTGGAAAGCAGGCAGATTCTGAACAAAATAACTTGGAGAGATCCAGAGAGGAGTGGGAGAGAGAGTTCAACAGGATAGTGATTTTGGCATAATAAACTTTGGTTTTCACTGCTCTCAGGATGCTACTATAAATAACTGGAACATATTTTTTATCCCTTGATGCTTACCTGTGCTTAAAAAGGGAGACCCAATCCTACAGTCCAGAAGAGTTGAATCATTGCTTGAAAAGAGTACTTCCTAAGTATGAATAGTATGCTATACTATTTTAATCATTTTCTAGCTAAAGAACCTTTCTCGGGTTGCTAAGCATACTGGGTACATATAGTTAGACAATAGTTTATTATTCATCATCTGAAGGTAATAGGAAACAAGATTTATGGGGGGTCAGGTCTTAAAAGAAATGTTGTACAAAAGCCATAATTTGCTTGAAGAATGTTTTTACTGAACAAGCTGTCATATACTGGTTTGTACACAATGCTAAGTCACACATTTGGTTTACAAAGTAGATGTAATCTGATTTACAAATGAGGTTTGGTTTACAAATTAGGTCTTTCAGTGGATTAGTCAAATAAACATAAGCTTAAATGAAACACACTTTGAAGCAGTTTTGTGATGCAATATGACTGTTCACTTCTAAGAACAAAGAGAAGTAGCCATATTACTTGGCTTTGCTATGTTACACATCTCTTCTGAGGCCTTCCCAACCATCTCAATAGACATAAGAAGCTTCTGAACATAATATGCTTGATCTGGTCAAGGAGGGGGGAGGAAAGAAATAATGTATCATGTAAACACCCAATCCAATCAATGATAACAGTGTATACAGTATAAAAAGATATTCTGTAGTAGTATCATGACCAGTTCCTTCAATGGAAATTCCAACAAGAAAGCATAGCCTCCTTTTTTAGTATTGAGAAAAACTGTGAAAAGGACCACTGCAGAGCTGGGCATTCAAACTTAGCACTAAGAATATTGATGCAGAGAAGAGTTGGGATGGTGGAGAAAGTCACTACTGAAGTTCCTATATTTTAGCAACTTTTAGTACCATAACTATGGAGCTTGAATGAGGCTAAAGCAGACCTCTACCCATCATTCGATAATGTCATCCATAAGTCTGAATACAAAGCTGAGGACAAACTTGTCAAACTTAAATCAGGGTGAATAGCCAATAAATACCCAATAAACCTATATCATTCTCCTTATTTAGTGAGGACAACAATATTGAAATAGAATGGAGATGGGGGATAAGAAGAAAAACATTTTGCTGATTGACTGAACTGTTTTAATCATCTCTGAATTCATTTTAATTGTGTCTGACAAACAAGCAATGCTAGCAAAGTGAATTAGATTTTTTTTCATAAGTAATTACAATCCAACTTGCAGGTGTTACATCCATTTTTCTAGAAAAGTATTGATTGATTAATTTGTAAGACTTGTATCCTGCCTTTTTATTCGGGACATCAAGGCTTCTGTCCTCTGGAACAGTATCCTCCACCACACGGAAATTTGAGTTGGGGCAGATGGAGTTGAAATCCAAACCATATGAAGGCACTCTTCTCTTAGGACAAATTTCTTAGTTTGTTCTTTGGTGTGATTTCCTATTATCCTTATTCATGCTTAAATGCTTCAAGAGAACAAAAGCTTCATAAGGCAGTCTATTCAATTACAAAAAAAGGCTTCATTTTAGAAGATTTAGTGAAAACCCACTTCCCCACAGATTCTTATCTTGCAAGATCCAATCTGGGTTTGTCACTGGGACCAGAAATTTTGTCTTCTGAGTTTTTGGACTAGTGCTGGAGTCCATCCTCAGGGAACTTCTCTCTAGCAGAGTATGTGCTAAAGATTTTATTTTATTGCTCTCTGAAGTAATAGTAGCCAATATACTTTGGACAACTACTGCCCTTTTCTGAATATTAACATAGTCATTCTTCTGCTCTTCTGCAATCTAATCATAGCTAGTTTCTTCCATGCAGAACTCCCATTTTTCATATTTTATTAGCGGGGTCAAAATCTGGGAAGTGTTGCCTTAGAGGCTTTCAACAATTAGCTTTTAAACATTTTTGTAAAGTTAGTAAGTAAATGGCAAGGGAATGCATAAACAGATGGAGAAAAAAGAGATTCTTTCATTATGTTTTCCCCAAATGTCTGTATATGTTTGTGTTTATATGTGTGCATTGTAAGTAATGTGATCTTTAGTATTTATTCCTGAATCTAGTTTAATTGCTATGTGCTCAAGGCAAAATAAAATTTCATGAGCAAAATTGACTTTTTTAATAGTAAGACATAATAGTAATAAATAATACTAATCCAACTACACTATACCCAGAGCAATGTTCTTGTTTGCAAAACAATTGTTCACTTTTGTCATTTAAACCCATTCCAGCTATGGTCTGAAACTCTGCCTGAGAAAGATATACTTTAAAACCCTAGGAAAAATTATTAATCTCAGAATCTCACTGACAATTTTTAAAAAGGCCATTGACATTTTGCCCTCCCCCCAGCAATAAATCTAAACCGAGGAAGGAAGTTTCAATCTTGTTTGCAAACTGTCCCTTTTGAGAAGAGCTATCAGTTCTCCAAAACCAAAGTTTCATCTAACAGCTGTCAATCAAGCACAAAACTCAGCAGAACCACTGAGTGTAAATCACAGAGCAATCAATGACAAGTACAGTCTCCATTGATCACTCAAGGGAGCTGATGTCATTCATGGGGAAGATTTTAAGAAAACATCCTTTTATGGAGGCAGGAAACTAATTTCTTGACATTTAGTTTTCCACTTAGAGTTGTGGCTATCTTGATAGAGGTTTCATTGTCTTGATGGATCTGATGATTTGATTGTGAAGGTTGAAATTGACAGTCTCATGCCACAGCCATTCTCAGATGGGGAAGGGCTCATCTGTCCTACTTTTTTTTTGCACAATTAAATAACACAATGTATTTTAAACTTGTTAAAACCCACCCCTATCCTAGAAAAATGAAACATTTTAGGATATGCTAAAAAGGCAGAATATTTCCCATAAAAGAGAAGTAGAAACTCAGAGAGGCAGAAACTCAGCCCTCCCATCTTTGTTAATGGGCCATTAAGGCCTGGGCCACTCTATTCTACATAACAAATATCTACTTCCTTCAGGCAGAGCCATTTAATTGCCCTTCATTGCACCACCTACCAAGTTTCAACCAAACTTAACACACAGACAACCTACAAAGCTAGCTATGACCTCTGACAGCAATCAATCAGGATGTCACGTCTCCCATGGGTTATACAGAGCCGCAACACCATCCTCCGAAGCTGTATAATTTTCTTCCACCCTCTACAGCGCTTGGTGTGGACCCTGGATGATAGTGGGCATGATCTTCTCTGAGCTTTTGGGCACTCAGGGTGTTCCCCTGTCCCTGAGGCGTCCGCTGTCTTGTCAAAGCCCTCCCTCGATGACGGGTTTCTTATTCCCGAGAGGGGCATAGCATGACAAGGTTCCAAATTTTGGTTGTCTCGGGAAGGAGGTTTTAAAATTTTAATTGGTCTTTAAGGGGTTAGGGAGGGGTTGGTGGGTCTTTTGCAGCCCGTGCACGGTGGGGAGAGGCGGGGCGGGTGGGGCGGGGGCTCGGGTCTGAGGGTGGGGGCAGCGATCCCAGGGTGGTTGGCATTGGTGAAGACGCCGAGGCACAGGGCCATATCATGTGTTTAGGAGGCGCGCACCCGCCATCTTTGTCTTGATGGTGGCCTCCGTCCCTGTCCTCCTAGGGAGCATCGAACTGGGATCCCTGGCCTTAGGTTGGTGTATTTTTAATGCCAGGTCCGTGGCTAATAAGTCTTCCTCCTCCGTGAGATCATGAGGAGGAGGCTGGCTGACCTGCTTGCATCACCGAGACCTGGTTGGGCCGAGGAGGAGGTGTTCCTCTGGTTGACTTATGCCCTCCAGGTTTTCGGGTTTGCGACCACGGGCTCAGGGTAGGGGTGGGGGGTGGCCGTGGGTTATTAGGGAGACCCTGTTTCCAAGGGAGATCACTGTGTGCAGAGATAGGCGGGAGTGAGACCCTCCTTGTGGTGGGGCCTAGTGGTCAGGTGGGTCTGCTGCTTACATACCTTTCCCCAGCTGTGTGGCAGCGGCCCTACCTGGGCTTCTCGATCTCCTCTCTGGGGTGGCGGTGGAGCTCCCAGATCTTGTGGTCCTGGGGACTTCAATCTGCCTTCCTGGGGGCGTGGGTTTGGCCCAGGAGTTCATGGCATCTATGGGAGGCCATGGGCCTGACCCAGTGGTTCAGGCCGACTCACGAGGGGGAATACTCTTGACCTAGTTTTTGTCTCTGAGCGGTGGGAGTGACAGAGGGCAAGTACTTTTACAACCTTGCCCGTTCCATGGTCTGATCACTATCTCCTCGGCTGGTCTTCCAGCAGGCCCCCCCACTGCTGGGAGGAGGAGCCTCCTAGGTGGTTCCGCCCCAGGCCTGCTGATGGACCCTGAAAGGTTCCAGGCAGAACTGGGGTTTTCCCTCTTCCCTTGCTCACAACTCTGCCGAGGATCTGGCTGTGGCCTGGCAGCGGGCTGCATCAGAGAGGCCCTCACAGGGTTGTCCCCATCGTCCCCTTACTGCGTGGTGGATCGGTTTGCTCCTTGGTATACTGAGGAGCTCGGGAGATGAAACGTCGTGAGGGGTTTAGAGAGCAGGTGGAGGTCACCCGTTCTCAATCGTCGTGCCCAGCTAAGAGCCTATATTAGACTTACCTGGTAGCTATGGGAGAGCGAGAGAAGATCTTATCTCTCCCTGTTTGGTTACCGTTCCTCCTCCGTTTAGGGAGGGCGGACCGTTAGGGGCAGGGCTGAGGAGTTTGGTCATATCTGGCGGGATAAGATGCGGCAGTTCGGGACGGGTTGTCCACTAATTTGCAGTGGTCGGAGGAACAGTTGTGTGGGTAGTCTGGCCACGTTATCTGGGATGAGTTTGATCTTGTCTCCGAGGATGAAGTGGACAGGATTATCGCGGCGACTGAGTTCCACCACATGTTGTTGGACCCGTGTCCCTCCTGGCTGACATGCCACGCCAGGGAGCCACCTCGGCGCTGGCTCCGGGCAGTTGTCAACGCTCATTAAGGGAGGTGTCTTTCCTCTGCCTTGAAGGCGGTGTGAGACCCCTCCTGAAAGAAGCCTGCCTTGGACCCCCGTGTTGAACAACTTCGTCCTGTCTCCAACCTACTTTTGGCGAAGGTTTGTTGAAGAATGTGGTGGCTCCTTTGAGTTCGCTTTTCCTGGATGAAGCGGACTACCTGGATCCGGCCTGTCGGAGCTTCGACCGGTTACAGCGAGGAGAGCGGCATTGGTTGCTGATGGATGATCTGGAGGGCGGGACGGGGTTTTCCTCTGTCCTGGTCCTGGACCTCTCAGCGGCTTTTATACCGCGCCGACCATGGTATCCTTTTCGTCTGTCCGGGGGTTGGGAGTGGGGGCACTGTTCTTCAGTGGTTCTCCTCCTACCTCAGGTGATGCAATCGGTGTTAGTGGGAGGGGTTGGTCGGCCCGAGGCTCTTTCTTGGAGTCCCGCAGGGAGTCGTCCTCTCTTATTTAATATCTACATGAAACAGCTGGGTGAGATCATCCGTGGTTTTGGGGTGAAATTCCATCAATCGCTGATGACACGCTCAGCTGTACCTTTCCCTGGCCAGATCAGTGATGCCTCTCTCCTGATGTCGGTGTTTGGATGCGATGCGGATCTGGATGAGTAGGAACATGCTCCGACTCGCCCAAGACCGAGTGGCTTTGGCGTGCACGGCGTCTCGGCCCATCCAGGATTGTTTATCCTTGGCCATAGGGGGTGAGTGTTACCCCTGTGGATAGGGCCGCGGAATCTGGGGTCCTCCTGGATATGCGGCTCCGGTTGGAGGAGCAGGTGGGGGCGTCGCCAGGGCCTTTGCCCAGCTCCGTCTTGTTAAAACAACTTAGCCCTGGATGGGGGACTCCCTTCGCACGGTTACTCGCCCTTGTCACCTCGAGACTAGACTACTGCGCGCTCTCTATCTGGGACTGCCCTTGCATACCATCCGGAGATTGCAGTTGGTGCAGAATGCGGCCGCGCAGACGGTGATGGGAGTTACAGTTCTCTCATGTTACCCCCTCCGGCCTGCATTGGTTACCGATTGCGCTCGGTGAGATTCAAGGTTTTAGTTTTGACATTCAAAGTCCTACACATGGGTCCCCAATATCTGAGGGCGTCTTCTTCCAATATCAGTGCCGACGCCCGTGGGCTCATGAAACAGGACTCCTCGGGGTCCCATCGGCGAGTCAATGGCGGTTGGTATTTCCCGACAGCGAGCCTTTTCTGTTGCGACCCCGACCTCTGGAACCAACTGCCTCTGGAGCTCCGTCTGGCTCCTGATCTCCGCACCTTCCGCCGTGAATTAAAAACTTGGTTGTTTGACCACCCGGGTGTGACCCTTCCTTGGGGAGGGATGTCTTTTAACCTATTTTATTGTTGTGTTCATATTTGGGCTTGTTGGTTTAATGTTTTTTTAAATATTTATTGTTCTATGTTTTTAGCTGCCAGGCGCCCAGTCTTGAGGAGATGGGGCATACATAGTTCAAATATAAATATAAATAAATAAATATAAATGTGGAATCCAGGTTGCCGACAAACAGCAGGAACCTGCTGATGACATCAGACGCCAGCCTGTCACGTGCTGTCTGCAGGATAGCGGTGTGGTGGACATGCTGGATGGTGGAAGCTGTAGTGGATTTGGGGGAGGAAAATGCCAGAAGTTGGTGGCAGCTGCTGCGGATGGTAGCTAAACCAATTATGTTTTCAGTGTATGTATAAATACAGCTCTGGCTGCGGTGAGTGCCAAAGCTGACTTTAATTTAACTTGCTCGTTGTTACAAATAAAATCTCATTTTGTGGATATCGTGACCCGGACAAACAGCTGAGAGGAAAGTCAGCTGTCCTTACTACTTCTTTTCACGCTCCTGTATGTTCCTCACCCCTCTCTGATTGTTTGTTGTTGCTACGCTGAGGGATGAAGACTGAAGGTATGGACATGGACACTGCCTTGCTGTTTGAATCTAAGGAGATGGAGGAAATGAGGAATTATTTAGATAAGAACCTAGCTTGCAGGTTTATACAGCCTGGACAGTCACATATAAGCTGCGGTTTTATTCCGAGAGAAAAAGATGGCAGCCTACACGTGTGTTGATTTTAGGGGCTCAATGTGGTGTGTGTGGAAAAGATCTACCCCCTGTTAATTAGTGAACTGCTGGCTGCGTTGGCCACTGGACATTTTTTTACAAATGGATCTGTGTGAGGCATACTATTTAGTTTGTATAAAGCCAAAGGATGAATGGAAAACTAAGTTCAACTGTCTCGTGTAGTAGTTTCCATTTCAAGGTGATGCCTTCGGGTTGCAGGGTGCCCCGTGGTATTTATGCAGCTCATCAATGAGGTTCTGCATGAATGTCTATACTGTGGGGTACTAGTCTACTTAGTCGACATCTTAATTTACATGCAGACCTTGGAGGAACATGTACATTTAGTACAGAGCATATTAACAAAACTGTTAGGCGCCAAATTATACATGAAACTGTCAAAATGTGAATTTCACGAACTAAATTGGACTATCTGGGGTATCAAATTTCCAATGAGGGATTGGAAATGGGTCCTAACAAGGTAACTGCTGTTTTAGGATGGGAGGCTCCACAGGCGCGTAAACAGGTGCAGAGTTTTCTGGGGTTTGCAAATTTTATAGACAATTCCTACCTCAATGCAGGTGCCATTAACCAAACTGTTAAAACAAAAAGCAACTAATGAAGACAAAACCCGGTCAACTGATTGAGGTGTCCACAGAATGTCAACAAGCATTTGACAATCTGAAGGCATTGTTTGCCCAGGCGCCTGTTTTACGGCATCCTGATCCCATGGGGAAATATGTTGTTCAAGCAGATGCCAGTGACGTGGCTGTGGGTGCTGTCCTCTTACAAGTAAATGAGCAAGGCAACCCTGCTCCTACTTCTCCTGCAAATTCACCCCCACAGAGAGAGGGTGGGCGATCTGGGAAAAGGAAGTGTTTGCTGTGAAGTGGGCACTGCATACATGGTGACATCTATTGGAAGGGGTGAAGGAGGTTTTCGAAGTCTGGATGGATCACAAGAATTTGGAGGCTTTGCAAAAGCCCAGACATTTGTTCCCCAAACAAGTTAGGTGGGCAATGTATATTAAACATTCTAATTTTTGTTTACGCCACATACCAGGGGGACGGAATTTCATGGCAGATGCTTTGTCCCACTTACCTCAGTATAACACAGCTTGAGAGGTGGTTGTTCAGCCTCTAATATTGGATAGCATACCCAGAGATACAGGACATGCAATATGATTGAAGGAAGTAAAACAAGATGTTTTCCGAGAGGCTACTCAAATGGGCCGAATGGTTTGAGACTAATGCTACCTCAATTT
>SOZL01001088.1:0-31870 GCA_009733165.1 Naja naja
AGCAGGGGTCTCCAACCTTGGCAACTTTAAACCTGGCAGACTTCAACTCCCAGAATTCCAGGCTGGGGGATTCTGCAAGTTGGCTTTGCTGGCTGGGGAATTCTGGGAGTTGAAGTCCGCCAGCTTAAGGGACCAAGTTGGAGACCCCTGGTTTTTTTAAATTCATATTTATATCCTGCCCTTCTCTGGAGACTCAGGGCGGCTTACAATTTTTTTTGGAGCACAATCCAATGCACTCAGCAATAGCCTTCATTCCATTGTATATGCCCGCTTATTACTAAGCAGCATTTTTACAAAGTCAGCTTATTGCCCCCAAAAATCTTGAGTCCTCAATTTACCTCCCCACGAAGAGGATGGAAGGCTGAGTCAACCTTGAGCCTGGTGGGATTCGAGCCTGCACTAATTGCAGGCAGCTGGAACTAAGTGCTAGGCTTTTAACAGCCTGCACCACCAAGGCTCTTTTAAAGAGTGCTACAATACAGGTAGTCCTTGACTTACAATTGTTAACAAAGTTACAACGGGCCTGAAAAAAGTGACTTAAGAATTGCTTTCGCTTATGACCATTGCAGCATCTCCACGTGATCGAAATTCAGGAGCCCAGCAAAATGGACACATGTTTGTGACAGTGGCTACATCCTCTGTGTGTGTGTGTGTGTGTGTGTGAGAGAGAGAGAGGAGAGAGGAGAGGGAGAGAGGAGAGGGAGAGAGAGGGAGAGAACATGATAGCCAGCCCTCCGATGTTAGATCTCTCTCTCTCTCCCTGGGAATCGAGCTGAAAAGCAGGTTAGGAATGTGGCTTCTTTGGAGAGGGTGTGGGGGTGTGGGGGTAATTAAAACCCCCTTCCTCCCATGACTTCTGATATGCTCAATGTATATTGGATGAGATCGCTTTTCCAACCTATTTTTCAAAGGCAAAAACAGTGCTAACAAATTAACATCCAAATGCAAAGCACAATACGAGTAGCGAAGTGACTGCATTGCTAAGTACACATATTGAGTGTCCCCTATAAGATTAATTGGTTGATCAGAGAACAGTTGCAAAGCTCTTTTGCAATCAGCAGGTTCCCCAGCTTGAGGAACCTTGAGAAATGCCCGATAAGCACATTCTGATACCACGGCTAAAGTTGCCTGAGGAAGCACCGTCTGAGCTGGAACAGCTGCAAATTGGCCAGAGCCAAACAATTGCTCCACCGTATATGCTCCCCCACCTCCTAAAGCTGCTGCCTGAGCATGTCTCAGGTACTCACTTTCCCATACTACATATTGCATTGAAGTTAAGATCATGCGGAAGACTTGTTTCCAGTCCTGCGGAATCATGGGATATTCTTGATACCTTCAAGCAGCCCCCTAGTGAAATTGCTACTAATGCCATAATCTGTAATAGCCTTTTTTAATTCTCTTAAAATTTGATATGGCAAACCTTCCCATTTGGCTATTTGCTGACCTAGCTCTTGTCCCTGTCCCTGATGATATTGCACAGGACATACAGACAATAACTCTGCTGATTCTGAACCCGTCACCGAAGCGTCCCTTTTACATGTCTCTACCATTTTTTGGAAGGAAGATTGAACAGGGGGATCGTGAGAAGGTTGACCCGTATCCACAGGAGCAGAGGGAGCAATAGTCATAGATTCAGAAGAAGGAGGAGGACAGACTTTAGGAGCAGTATAGCACGGGGGGAGAGGCGTGAGTAATGAAATTGCAGCAGTGTCAAATTTCTCTATCGCATACCTACACAAGTGCCATACCTGCAAAACTTCCACACTGGCTCGTGGCTCAGTAGGCAAAGTTCTGCCAATTGTTTCCCAATCTGCCAATTTTAAAGCGCCCTTCTCTGGATACCACAAACATTGTGCAGCCATCTCCTGGACCAGCCGCATGAGACTGTGCTGAGAAACTTCATTCGGATTCTGTTTCAAAAGGGATCCCAATTCATCCACATGCTTTCTTTGTTCCTCAAAAGCAAAGACCCCATACTTACAGAAACCTTCAGAAGGTTGAGAGGGCACTAAATCCTTGCCGGACGAAGTAAGAGGGTCCCTGTTCTTGGGCATCACTTGAAGCAATGAAGACACGCAGTCAAAGTTGGAATAGAATTGCTTGCCTTATTCAGTCAGCCTTATCTCTCTATATCTACATCTTAAACAATCCCTTTGCCATCACTGGATAAATTGTAACCGTATTACAAGTTATTCATTGCTATTTGCTTCACAGCTTATATCTATTCTTTATTTAAGGATTAACCTGTGTTCCAGGTTCTCTGTATGTTTAGCTGTTGTCCTGTTTTCCTAAAGCAACCTCCTTCATCTTCCGGCGGCGTTATGTCTGCATGTAAAAATCCTTATCTGAGGTTTGCCATCCGAGACAGAAGTTTTACGGCACGTATAATACCTACAATACTCTCCATCCAACCATCCATCCTTCCTCCCTTCTTAAATAATACTGAAATCTTTTCCAAGGAAGGAAATCCGCTCAGATCCTCTTACAAATATCTGTGGAAATGGATTTTTTCTTCTCCTTTGGGCAAAATATTTCCTCCGACTCCCCTCCAGAAGAAGGAAGTTCATCTCAGAGGGTGGATTCTTAGGACTGAGTCCCAGGGCTGATTTCTCTCCACTTGAATAAAATCCCCTCCCTCCCACGATCCTCCCACTCAAAGCGTTGAGTTCCCTGGCAAACAGCAAAGGGCAGGAATGGAGAATCTGGCTCTTTCATAACATAAAATATTTGTGAGATTTATTGAGCTTGAAGGTTTATTTCAAATCAAATAACGACTGGCAGGTGCAACCGAAGGGATTGAATGTGGGGGAAACGCGCAGCTGCTGCCCAAACGAAGCGGGAGACACAGACACAAACTTTTATTTTTATATCAATATAAATGTATTTAACAGTCGCAGCAGAGAAGACAGTCAGGAACATCCTGAGGAAAATCTCAAACAGCCCAGAGAAGAAAAAGGTGGGAATAAAGGGAAACGCCCCCTTTCCACCCTCAGCAACCAATTAGAATGCAGATCAGTGGTGGGATTCAATTTTTTTTACTACCGGTTCTGTGGGCGTGGCTTGGTGGGCGTGGCAGGGGAAGGATACTGTAAAACCTCCAGTCAGAGGTGGGATTTGCTGGTTCTCCAACCTAGTCAAAATTTCTGCTACCGGTTCTCCAGAACTGGTCAGAACCTGCTGAATGCCACCTCTGGTGCAGATCCCCTCAGGCGGGAGCCCACCCTCACTCAGCCACAGCGGGGTGTTTGGGACCTTTGTGCGCTTTCCTCCTCCAGCCATTAAATGGGATATTTCACATTTTCTCATTTGAGACAACGATGAATCCGCATACAGACAGAAGGTTGTACAACTTGCCTTGTGGTGTAACTGGAACAATCTGGAACTGAACACACTCAAAACCCTAGAAATGATGGTAGACCTTAGAAGACACCCTCCCATACTACCACCTCTTGCTATACTAGACAACACCGTATCAACAGCCTTGAGCCTTGGTGGTGCAGGCTGTTAAACGCCTAGCACTTAGCTCCAGCTGCCTGCAATTAGTGCAGGCTCGAATCCCACCAGGCTCAAGGTTGACTCAGCCTTCCATCCTCTCGCGGTAGGTAAATTGAGGACCCAAGATTGTTGGGGGCAATAAGCTGACTTTGTAAAAATGCTGCTTAGTAATAAGCAGGCATATACAATGGAATGAAGGCTATTGCTGAGCGCATTGGGTTGTGCTCCAAAGATTGTAAGCCACCCTGAGTCTCCAGAGAAGGGCAGCATATAAATGTGAATTAAAAAAAAAACAGTAGAGACCTTCCAATTTCTAGGTTCTATTACATCACATGACCTAAAATGGACACCTAACATCAAAAACGTCATCAAAAAAGCACAGCAAAGAATGTTCTTTCTGTGCCAACTCAGAAAGCTCAAACTCCCCAAGGAGCCCCTGATCCAGTTCTACAGAGGAATCATTGAGTCTGTCATCTGCACCTCTATAACTGCCTGGTTTGGCTCTGCAACCCAACAAGACAGATACAGACTCCAGAGAGTAATTAGGACTACAGAAAAAACAATTAGTACCAACCTGCCTTCCATGGAGGACCTGTATACTGCAGGAGTCAAAAAGAGGGCTGTGAAAATATTTACAGACCCCTCACATCCCAGACATAAACTGTTTCAGCTCCTTCCCTCAAAATGACACTATAGAGCACTGCACACCAGAACAACTAGACACACAAGGAAAGTTTTTCCCCAAATTCCATCACTCTGCTAAACAAATAATTCCCTCAATACTGTCCAATATTGACAAAGTCTGCACTACTATTACTATTAATCTTCTCATCACTCCTTATCACCCATCCCTCCCACTTGTGACTGCATGACTGTAACTTTGTCGCTTGTATCCTGATGATTTATATGGACTTTTTCCTAGTATGATTTGATTGCTTATTGTACCCTATAACTATTATTAAGTGTTGTACCTGATGATTTTGACTCTTGATGAATGTATCTTTTCTTTTATGTACACTGAGAGCATTTGCACCAAGACAAATTCCTTGTGTGTCCAATCACCCTTGGCCAATAAAGAATTCTACTCTATTCTATTCTATTCTATTCTGTTCTGTTCTGTTCTGTTCTATTCTATTCTATTCTATTTAAAGGGTTCAAAAGAAACAGCCCCAAAATGACTTTGCTTTTGTTCATTAGGTAGATTTATCATTCTAGAAATGGCTGGTTACATATTAATGTGTAAAAGCAAAGAAGTTGAGGCCGGAATGTTTATTTTATCTTGCAATGTGTTAAAAGAGCCTGAAGTCAAAGCCTTTTTGTTCTTTTCCCCTTGAACCTCAGACTTTCTTTTCCCCTCTTTCTCCTTCCCCTAATTTCCTATTTCTGTTTTTCTTAGTATTTTATATATTAAATAAATAAATAAACAAGGAACAGACATAATAAAAGAGGCAGTGAAATTGCTCTATATAAACAATAACCACCACCATAGAAACACAACAGAACGAAGACAAAAACCTCCTTCGATGCATTTGGGTTAATATAAAAGGGGGGAAAGGAAGGATGGAGCCATGGGGGCATATTAGAAGCCACCCAACCCAACATCAAATGGTCACTAAATGAACTGTTGTAAGTCAAGGACTACTTTCTTCAATGTGCTTCAACCGATGGAGAAAAGGACTAGAGGACTCCTCTAATCAGCTTGTTTGATGATGGTTACATGCAGTCAAGTTGGTTTAACCACCCAAGGTCCTCTGAACAGCGTCCTCCCCTCCCCCACTACTTCAATGGAGCCCCTCCCCCTCCATGCTGGTCCCCCTTTTCCTCTCCTTCCTTCCCTCTTTCCTCCATCAGAGCCTCCCCAGAGAGCAGGGAGGGTCTCCACACAGAGGGTCCCAAGGGGGAGAATTTGGGTCCTTTGAGTGACATTTGTCCAACCCTCCATCGGTTTCTTTCCTGGGCTCTCCGGGTCTCCTCGGAGTCGGAAGGGCCCCTTCAGCCACTTCCGTGGGGCCCAGGCCAAGTAATGGTCACTGTGTTACTATTCTTCTTCTCATCCTTCCTAGTACCTTTCTCTTCCCACTTATGACTATAACCATGTTGCTTGTATCTCTACAATTTATATTGTTTTATTTGTTTTCCTAGTATGCTTTGATTGCCTATTAGTAGCCTATGAGTAGCAATAGCAATAGGCCTGAGACTTATATACCGCTTTGTATGTTTTACAGCCCTCTCTAAGCGGTTTGCAGAGTCAGCCTCTTGCCCCCAACAATCTGGGTCCTCATTTTACCCACCTCGGAAGGAGGGAAGGCTGAGTCCACCTTGAGCCTGGTGGGATTTGAACTGCCAAATTGCAGGCAGCCAGCAGTCAGCAGAAGGAGCCTGAAGTACTGCCCTCTAACCACTGCACCACTGAGGCTCATGTGACCATCACTAAGTGTTGCATCTGATGATTCTTGATGAATGTATTTTGTTCTTTCTTTATGTACCCTGAGAGCTTCTGCACCAAAGACAAATTCCCTGTGTGTCCAATCACACTTTTCCAATAAAGAATTCTATCTTATCCTATTCTTATTCTATTCTATTCTTATTCTATTCCATTCTATTCTATATTCTATTCTATATTCTTTTCTTTTCTATTCTATTCTATTCTATTCTATTTTCTATTCTATTCTATTTTCTATTCTATTCTTCTATTCTATTCTATTCTAGATTCTATTTTCTTCTATTTTCATTCTATTCTATTCTTTTGTATTCTATTCTATTCTATTCTTTCTATTCTATTCTACTTCTATTTTATTTATATTTTATCTATTCTATTTCTATTCTATTCTATTTTATATTCTATTCTATTTTTTATTCTATTCTATTCTATTTTCTATTCTATTCTATTCTATTTTATATTCTATTTTATTCTATTTTATATTCTATTCTATTTTATATTTTCTATTCTATTCTATTTTCTATTCTATTCTATTTTATATTCTATTCTATTTTATATTCTATTCTATTCTATTCTATTCTTATTCTATTCTATTCCCCCACCTGGAGACTGAGCCATGGGGCAGAGGAGGACAGTCCCTGAGCTGCCCTGGTGAAGAATCCAACATAAAAAGGACAGCTTCCTTTAGAAAGATGGAAACAATGTTTATTTCTTATCATCAGAAATACTTGGGACAAAGGGTGTCGTCTTCCTCCAGAGGCAGATGGATTAGAGCAACCATCGCTAACATTTACAAAGCACAGGGGTTCCCTGTCCCATCTCACATCACCGCTCACTCAACACGTAGTGCAGCCACTACAGCAGCTTGGAGTACTCAGGCTTCAGGGGAAGAAATATGTAAGGCTTGGTCTTCTGTCTGCCTGTATAGTATTGATAACCTGTGTGGAAAGATGCACCTTTTCTAACAGTCTCCTTTCAAGTGCCAGGCAGCCAATTGAAGCCATTGAGGCTTGTTGCCTGCTGGATCCTGGCCAGTTCTTCAGTTCCGCTTCGGAGGAGCCCAAAGCTTCACGCTGGGGAAGTGGAACCCAAGCGCCTCTGCGGCAGCTGATGGGGGTTGGAGAAAGAAACTCTGTGTGTGTGTGTGTGTGTGTGTGTGTGTGTGAAGGGATGGGAGTGGTAGGGGAACTCAGAGAAAACTGCAATAAAGCATGAAAGGAGCCCAGAGGTTCTGCCTGGGTCAGGCAAGTGATGGACGCCCCACAGAGGCTGCCTGGATCTGGGCCTGATTTTGTGCGACTGGCTGTGTCCAGATACACAACTGGGGGGCAGATGTGGACTCTGCCGCCTCCTTCAGCTGCAGGGGGGACCCAGCTCTGGCCTGCTGAGGCTGGTGCTGGGCCAGGGGGGAGTTTGACCCTCCAGCCCCCCATCCCTGGAAAGGATCCAGGCCACCTCTGGACCCCCAAAGCTTTTCAAACAGAATCTGGAATTCAGGATCTGTTTAACCGCCTTTGCTTAACTCAACGGAACCCGAATCTCTCCCAAAAACTTGAAAAAATGTTTTCTATGGATGTAGTGAAAGAGGAGCACAAGAAACAGAATCTCTGATTTTCTGGATCGTTTGGGGGGGAGAGATTTCCAGACTGTAATGGTTAAAAGGCTGTAATCGTTCAATGGGAGATATGGGATTACTGAAGTCTCCAGAATTGCTATTAAAATTCCAGGTGATTTTATAAATTATAAATTTATTCTTCCGTTTAATATATTCTCCATCCATCCATCCTTCCTCCCTTCTTAAATAATACGGAAATCTTTTCTAAGGAAGAAAATCCGCTCAGATCCTCTTACAAATATCTGTGGAAATGGATTTTTTCTTCTCCTTTGGGCAAAATATTTCCTCCGACTCCCCTCCAGAAGAAGGAAGTTCATCTCAGAGGGTGGATTCTTAGGACTGAGTCCCAGGGCTGATTTCCCACCCCGTGAATAAAATCCTCCTCCCACGATCCTCGCACTCAAAGCGTTGAGTTCCCTGGCAAACAGCCAAGGGCAGGAATGGAGAATCTGGCTCGTTCATGACATAAAATATTTGCTAGATTTATTGAGCTTGAAGGTTTATTTCAAATCAAGGCAGAGATTTGGAAAGGTGGGAAAAGCTGCGTTTATTCGGAAACGATATTTCCCTTCAAAGGAAGTTTTGTACGACACACATCCAAGAGTTGGAGGGAGTTGCGGACAAAAACGCCCTCAAGATTTCCAGGGGGGGAAACTGCGGGGAGGGTCCTTTGTCCTCCGGCTGAGAATTGGGGAAGGGGACCGAGGAAGAGCCGCTGCTCAGACGGGGAACCTCCCTGAATTCTGGGCTTGGGCCGGAGAGAAGCGGGGATCGGGGTCTTGGCTGGGCTCTGGGTCCCCCTTCCACCCTGGGGATCTCCCTCGCTCACTTGGGATCTCACAAGCAGATCCCGGAGTGGGGCAGCGTCTCCAGGGATCGCCCCTCAGCTGACAGACGCCGAAGCCCGGAGAAGGTGGATCCCCCTGGGAGGAAAAATGGGATCGTCCGAAGCCTCCGAGCGGGATCCGACCTGGAAGGGATCAGGAGGGATTTCCTGGCCGGGAGAACCGATGGATCAATGGAGCAGCCCCTCCCCACCTGGAATTGGGGGGCTCCGTCCCTGGAGGTCTCCCAGAAGAGGCTGGACGGCCGTTTGTCCGGGGTGGGATAAGGGCTCCTGCCTCGGCCAGGGGGCTGGACTAGAAGACCTCTAAGGTCCCTTCCAGCCTCTGAGCCTCCCTCTCCCCGTCGGCCCTCCCCCACCGAAGCCCTCCGCCCCCCCAGCCCCTCCTGCATGGAGCTGGCATGAAAGACCCCCTAGAATGCAGCCCCCCAAGACTGAAAAGATCCCCCTCCCACTTTCTCCGCTTCTCTCTCTGCGCGGAACTATCTCCTGCATCGGCTGCAGTCAAGGGAGGCTCTGCCCGGAGACCGATGACGCTCCAACAAGGGAGGATTCTCATTGGTCCTCCTGCTCTTTCTGGACCCACCCAGTTCCGTAGTTAGAGGAAAACTCCTCCTTCCCCAGTTCAGACCCTCCGATTCCTCCTGTGGGGCTGGGAGCCTCCGCGTCCTTCTCTCCTCTCTTTGGGGGCGTTTGTCGGGCAGCATCCATGGCTTTGCTGGGCTCCCCTGATGCTGCTGGTGGGGGCGCTGGGCCGGATCCCCGGAAGCGAAGGGGGGAAGGAGACCCCCAGTAAGGAGGGGGCTGGGGAGGAGGGGTTGAGGGAGGAGGGGCTGGGAAGGACCCCAGGAGGGAAGAAGCTGATGGGTCTCCAGAGCCTCCAACAGCCTCGATCTCTCCGTGGTCTCCTCTCCCTTCCTCCCAAATCCCCCCCAGGAGGACGGAGAGGGACCCTCCCTGTTCCCCGATTGTAACCGAGGTGGGGGTCTCAGCCGGGCCCTCTCTCCCCCAATTGTCTGGGTCGGAGTGGGCTGCCTGGAAAGAGGCAGGGAAGGAAAAGCGAAAGCGAAAGAGGGAAACTGAGGCATTTTCAGCCCTGAAGCCACAGAAGGAAAAAGAGCTTTGTCTTCTGCAGAAACTTCAGTTTTTCTTCCGAATCTCAGATTTGGGGCTTTGAAGGTCAGGCAAGAGGGAGCTTCGGTCTCTTGGGGGAGCCCTGGATTTGGGGAGGGACCAGAACCCCCACCCCCATAATCCCCATTGCTCTATCGGGAGCTGGAGGGAGGGGGAGGAGGGAGGGGAGGTTGGGGGCTCTGAGTTGCTCCTCAGAACTGGCTCCCCTTTGGTGAGGGGGCTGGAGACCCTCCTTTGAGAGGCTCTTGGGGGAGGCTGCAGGGGTCTTTTGGGGAGGGAAAGGAAACAGGTGGGATCCCCGACAGTCCTCCAAAGGGAGTTGGGCTGAAGATTCGGGGAAGAGAGAGAAGTTGGGGGGAATCCAGGGAAGGTGGGGTTGAAGGGCTGGGAGACCTCAAGAGGGTGAGTCTAGATGTCCTCCTTGTGCCCCTCCCGTATTCCCCTCCCCCCAAAGGAAGAGAGAGCAGGAGGTGTGGCTATTACCTTCCCTCCAGCCCCCATCATTCCTCCCCCTGGAGATCCAACGTTCCCTGCAGAGAGAAGATCTGCTCGACCAGTGGAGCTTCTGCCTGCCCTTTTCCTCCCGGGAAGGGATGGAGGGGGGTCCCTTAAGGAGGCCCCTCCCCTCCCCTCCTTCTTTCCTCCCCCCTCCAGACACCCCCCAAGTCTGCCTCCCGCTGAGAGTGAGACAGTCCCCCCTCCCTCCTCCAGGTGGCGCCTTCCTCCAGTCTCTCAAAGGAAGGTCCCCCCACCCTCCCTTCTTCCTGGTGGGAGCCTCCTCCTCTACTAGCGGCTGGGAGCGATGGGCCCTGGAGTCCCTCCTGACGGCCTTCCTCCTCCTCCTCCCCTCGCAGCCCATTTCCTGTTCCAGGAAGGCCGAGTGTCTCTTCCTGAACGGGACGCAGCGGGTGCGGTTCCTGGATCGGTACATCTACGACCGGCAGGAGTTCGCCCGCTTCGACAGCGACCTCGGGAAGCACGTGGCCGTCACGGAGTTGGGGAAGGTGGATGCGGACGATTGGAACAGAGATGAGCAGTGGCTGCAGTACAGAAGGCCGAGTGGATCGTTTCTGCCGACACAACTACGAGGTCGCCAACTACGAGGCGGCCAAGAGGGAGGAGAAAATGATCGGCCGGATAGAAGTGAGTCCTGTGGGGCTCTTCTTCCCTGGGAGGGGAGGCCGGGACCCCCTTTCCTTTCCTGGCCTTCACTGGGGATTCTCCTCCCGGGTGACGGTTCAGCCTCCTTCTTCCTTCTGCCTCTCAGAGCTCCGGAATCTCCCTTCTCCCCAGGATCCCAACTCTCCTCCTGTCCGGGATCTGGGATCCCTTTGATCCCCAAAATCCCCAAATATATGACTTTCTTTTGGTGGGGGAGGGAATCCAGCCAGGTCTCTCTCTCTCTCCCTCCTCCTCAATGCAGGCAGTCCTCCACTTACAACAGTTCACTTAGTGACCGTTCAAAGACAGAAGAAAACAATGACTTCTGACCCTTTTCACCCTTATGACCTTTGCAGCCTCCCAGGGTCCCCTGATCCCCTGCGACCTTCCATGGGAAGCAGGATTCACTAACAACCCTGTTATTCATTTAACAACTAGAGGGATTCACTCAATGACTGGGGCAAGAAAGGTCATAAAATGGGGCAAAGCTCTTGAACAAATGCCTCACTTAGCAACAGAGATTCTGGGCTCAATTGTGGTTGTAAGTCAAGGACTACACTGTATATTCATCTATTTCTTTCTCTCCCTGATTCCTTTTTATCCTCTTCAGGAACCGCCTGTTTCCCTCCCTCTTTCCAGCCCGAAGCCCCTCCTCTCTTTTCTTGTTTTGCAAAAGTTGTTTTATATTTTAATCATTTAAATATATCTTTGTGAGGACAGTGAGGTTCCAGGTGTTTTACACTTTAAATCAATCCTGTCCATAATCACAAATACAACTTTCCAGCATCACATCATTATCTATTGTCATATTTTCTTCTTTAAATTCTCATAAATTACTTCATATCAGCCTTTTTATTTTTGTTCATTCTCTATCTTCCTTAATCATATATTCAACATGTTTACAGTTTATTCATTTCATTTCATTTATCATTCAAAGTTTCCTCTTAATTTATAGCTATCCCAAAATACATTTTCCATCTTATTTTCTTTTAGCCAATATTGTCAGATTTACAGCAATATATCCTCATTACCTTATACAAATAGAAATAGAAATAGAATACCTTTATTGAAATAGAATACCTTTATTGTCATTGCATTCAAAATACAATGAAATTTGAAAGCTACTCCAGCACAGTGCCCCAAACACCACATCACAATCATACTACACAGTATTTAAAAGTAAAATAATTAAAGTAATAATAATAATAATAATTAAAAACCTAGTCTAAAACCTATTTAAAACATATATTAAGTTAGATAGTTTAAAATGCCACTTTATACATAGAACTAAATCACAAATGTACTGTTTGATTCAAGACAATTATTGCCTTGGAAAAGAAACTCTTTCTCAGTCTATTAGTCCTCATTTTAAGACACCTATAACGTCTCCCTGATTTGAAATATGAAGGACCAGGAGATATATATATAAATATAACAGAATACAACAGATATAAAAGAATATTTAATTCATTAATTCATTAAAAATTTCTCTATCTTCCTTGATCATATTTTCAACATGTTTATACTTCTCATTTTTAGACAAATACATTTTCCATCTTATTTTCTTTTAGCCAATATTGTCAAACTTATAGCAATATATCTTCATTACCTTATACAAGTAGATAATAGAATATTTCATGAAAGATATACTAATCATTCTTGTGCTCAGCATGTTTACAGTTTCATACCATTCATTAAGCATTCAAAATTTCATCTTAATTTATATTATCTCCTATTATGTCCCCCCATTATTACACTTGCCACTGTTGCATATATTTTATTTTCTATATATTCCCTTCCCTCTAACGTCTCATTTTTATTCAAATAACTTTTCTTTTAGCCAATAATATCAAACTTGTAACATTATAACCTCATTACCTTATATATATATATATAAATAACAAAATATAGAATTCATTAAAAATATTATCCTACTACATGGTTATATCTATTCTCTGTCAGGCTCCACAAAACATTCCATATTTTATCTACTAATCATTTAGATCTTACATAAACATTTGTCTATCTTAATTAATTAATCTAGTATAAATTCTTGTTTTCATATCTATTACATTTAAATAATTCCTTCTTATTCTAATTCTTAATCCCATCTCCTCAAAATCTATTATATATGTTTTACTACAAATATACCTCATCATGTGGAGTCTCCCTCTTTTCCACTTCTCACCATTGTCTCTAAGTCTTTCTTTTATATTAATTTGTCTGGTTTTTTTAAATCATTTTCTATCATCCTTTGGCTTTTTCCCTTAATCCTTCCTCCATTTATCATCATTTTCTGATATTTTCTCTCCCATTTCTCAAAGTTTCCCCCCTCCCTCTTTGATCTCCTCTCTGTATTTCCCTAACCATTTCATTTATCAGCATTCCAGTCTCAATATCCCCCCTCTTATTTATTATATCCATCATTAATATCTCATATTCAGCTTCTTTTTTCTTCTTGTGTTATTTGTTGTTCCTTTTGATCCATTTCACTGGTTTCTCTTTCTTCTAACTCCTCCCCCATCTTTGTTCTTTCTTCTTCTTCTGCTACCATCACCATTTCTGAATTTTCCTCTATATTGTGTATATTCAGTTCCCAATTCTGGAGATTCTCCTGGACTCCCAAAGAGCAGGTGGCAGTCATGGCTAGGAGAGGGTCTGTAAGACTTTGGGTTAGTTGGGCCACTTTGGCAAATAAATTTAATAAATAACTAAATGTACTAAACAAACAAACAAATGTGGTATTACACCTGATTAAAAGTGTGGTTCCATTTTCCATGAGATCCCAAGAATCTTCCGAATCCTGCTGCGTTTGTCCTTCCCATCTTCTGCCTTATTTCTTTCCATCTCCACCACATCTGGCAGAAGGTTCCTTCCACCTCTGGGCGTTTCTAGCGTTTATCCCTGTCGGATTTGCCTATTTGGGGAATTCTTCCTTTTAGAAGACTGCAACTGATCCCAATCAGGAAGGATTTCACTTTTTTCCCTCTTTCAGGATCCCTTTTAATTTCTTGCTGCAATTTACTTTGGAAGATGACTCAAAACACAGAATATTTTCAGGAGTGAAAAGGGATCCTGGCCTGAACTAACCAACTTGGTCTCCTGTTCTGGGCCCTCCTGTGTCTCTCATGCGCCTCCTTCTCCTCCTTCCCTCCAGCCAAGCCCACCGTCACCATCTCCCCCACCAAGATGGACCCTGCTTCCCCCACCATCCTCCTCTGCACCACGGGCTTTTACCCCTGGAGATCGAGGTCCAGTGGCTGAAGAATGGGCAGCTGGAGGAGGAGGGCGTGGCCTTGGGAGGAGCTCCAGAACGAGACTGGACCTACCAGCTGCAGGTGATGCTGGAGACCCAGCCCCAGCGGGGACGTCTACACATGCCAGGTGGGGCACGTCAGCCTGGAGGCCCCATCACCGTCCAGTGGGGTAAGCCCCTCCCCTCCCTCCCCTCCTGCCCTGAGAAGGGGGAGAGACCCTCCCTGTGGGAGGAGCCAGAATGGCCCCTCCTGGGGGAAGGTGGGCCTGATCCTCCTGCTCAGGTGAGGCTCCTTCTCCTTCCCCAGAGCCCCGTTCCTCCAGCTCTGCCAGGAGCAAACTCTGGACGGGGATCATGGGGGCCGTGATAGGAGTGGCCTTCCTGGCTGTGGGGCTCTTCTCCTACCTGAAGAGCAAGAAAGGTGAGTCTGGGGGGGCTGGAGGAGAGGTTGTGGGGAGGGGACCATCCAGGGGAGGACTCTCATCAAGCTCAGCAGGTGGCCAAGAGGGTCCCCTTGAGGGAATATCTTTGGGAACTTCTGTTCTTGGAGGGGTTATTAAGGGAAGATACTGCAACCTATTATGGGCTATCAGTGGGGAGGGCCACCCCCTGAGTCCTCCAACCCATGAAAGGTCCTGATTGGCTCTTTTTCTCCTTCCAGCAATTCCCATCCAACCTCCTGCAGGTGAGTTTCTTCTCTTCCTCCCTCATCTCAGCCCCTCCTACAAGTTATAGGTGTTCTTTTTAGTATTTTTAAAAATATCTGCTTTCTGTGGAAGTTTTTGGATTTTGGGCAGCTTTTCCTTACAGAGACCTGAAAAAGTATTGCAATCAAAAGCAGGCTGTGAAACGCCTAGCACTTAGCTCCAGCTGCCTGCAATTAGTGCAGGCTCGGATCCCACCAGGCTCAAGGTTGACTCAGCCTCCCATCCTCTGGTATAAACTGAGGACCCAAGATTGTTGGGGGCAATAAGCTGACTTTGTAAAAGTGGCAATAAGCAGGCATATACAATGGAAGGAAGGCTATTGCTGAGCACATGGGTTGTATCCCAAAATTGTAAGCCACCCTGAGTCTCGGAAGGATATAAATGTAATTAAAAAAAAAGCACACACAAGCTAAAATCTTTCCCAGAATTTTTCCAAGTTCTGGGAAATTGCAAGGAAGGGAAGGAACACCCCAGGTTTAAGTCCCCATATTTTGAAAGCAACCCACCCATCCTGTTAGGGTCCCTGTGGAGGGTTCCTGAGGTATTCAGGCATGGGGACAAATTCCACCCGTGGCTATTTTAAAAGGGCGAGTCCCATGTTAATATGCACTGTGGTATTGTGGGCCACTTCAGCAAATGGCAGGAGATTTTCCCAGCTAGATTGCTGATAATTAACACAGCATCTCAGGTATTGTTCTATCATTGCGTTCGCTCGTTCTGCAGCTCCGTCCGTACTCGGATGGAAGGTGGAGCTAAGCCCTTGAGAATGATGACCCTATCAACTTCAGGAACTCCCTCCAAAACTTTGCCATGAACTGGACCCCCCCCAGTCCCAGATGATCCTTCTTGGCACCCCATGGAGACTCCTTTGGGTTCATTAGTTGGAACCTTGACAGGCTGTTCTTCCTGACCCCCCTTCTCCTTGTGGGAATTCACACAATTTCTGGCCCCATCTTCTTTCTTCATCTGGAACATCTGCAGGGAGGAGGGAGGGGTCTCCCTCTTGATTAACCCTCTAATTAAGACAATTAGAATCCCAGAATCCCCTGGAGATGAAATGGGGAGGAATCCCTGGTCCTTCCCAGCCTTTTCCTCCCTGAAATGGGCGATTCTCCCTATCCATCCCTGCCTGTCAACCACCCCCCTGCAGTGTTGGCCTTCCTTGGGGTTGAGGGGGGCTGAAAGGGAAGAAAAATATGTTTGCTATAGTAAAAGTTTCTCTTTATATTCTGATTTTCTTCCCCATCTATTTTCTGCAGCGCTCATGGATTAATCCTGCTCTCGGATGCAAAAGGATATTTTTTCTTTAGCGGCTGATGACTCTTTGTCCTGTTTGCAACCTCTGAGAAATGGAGGCTGAAGGTGGCAGGTTGGGGGGAGGAGGAGGATGGCAGCTTCCTTTGGGGGCCTCTCTTTCTCGGGAGGGAGGGTGGAGACCATCTAGACTGTCCCCTGGGATGCTGGGCCGACCTGTCACTCTAGCCCCCTCATCTCTCCTGGCTTTGAACCCACAGCAGCTTCATCTACATTATTCTTCCTCTGAATCACTTCCCTTCCCTTCCCTTTGCTTTGAAATAATAAACTTCAGTTGTAAGAAAACCTGGAATCCTTCCTTCCTTCCTCTTCCTCCTCCTCTTCCTCTTTCCTGCCCCCACAGGAGGCTCCTCCCTCTGCCTCTGGATCCTCCATCCAGGCTACTTTGGGGGGTCCAAAGCCAGAACTGGTTCAGGAGGAGGGAGGGCAGATCCGGGGAGGGGAGGAGGCCCCCTTGCTCTGCTTCCCCTCAAGCCCCCTTTGGAGGAGCAGAATGCCAGCAGGCAGGGTCCTCCCTGAGCACTTGTGGGGAGACATTGGGGGCACCTGAGACCCCCCTACACTCACCCGGCCATTTCAGCCGTTTCTCCCCTCACAATTGGAGGAAGATCCTGCCCCATTTTGGCACCCAATGCCTCCCTCCCTCCCTCCCTCCCTCCCTCTTTGGGGCTCAGATTCAAATGGTATAGACCAGAGTCTCCTGCTCGATGGTATAAATGGTGTAGGCCCAAGCAGGGGGTTGGACTAGATGATCTCCAACATATCCATCTGGTGTAGAAGACATTTGCCACGGAGGGGAAGACCAGCTCTGTGGGGAAAGGGGGGTTCAATGGGGCAGCCCTGAGTGGAAGACCCCTTCCTTCTCCCCAGCATCCCTAGATGCCCTTAGGTAGCCCTCCAACTGAGCCTCGGCCCCTCCAGAGGTCATCCAGACTGGCTCTGCAGGACTCCAGCTAGATCTCTAAGGGCAGAATTTCCCCCTCCCAATTCCTCATCTGGGGTCTTGGGGCCACAACAGGAAGAATCGGTCGGTGTGGTTGGAGGAATTGTCTGAAACACGGGGAAGATTTGGGCTCCTGTCAGCAAAACCTCCCCTTGGAAGGCAGCATGCAAGAACCTGGAGAAGGGACAACACCAAATGTATCAATGACAGAAAAAAAATCCAGATTTCCTTAACAAAGAAAAGGCATTGTTGGTGATAGATGCTTCATTGCTCAGGGGAACTGAACCAGCCATTTGTAGAGATTCAAACTAGGGTGGCTGGTGGTTTCCCAGGAGCAGCTATCAAAGAGGCGACTGAGGGGCTTACAGAAATAATGAAGTCCAGATTCTTATTATCCCTTTTCCCTCTTTCATGTGGGGAGGAAGAAAAATCCCTGAAACTTCGGTGGGCCAGAGGACCAAGGGCTGCCCCACCTGGAGACTCAGCCATGGGGCAGAGGAGGACAATCCCTGACCGGCCTCGTGAAGAATCCTGGCTTGTTGCATGCTGGATCCTGGCCAGTTCCTCAGTTCGCCGGAGGAGCCCAACGCTTCAGGCTGGGGAAGCGGAACCCAAGCGCCTCTGCAGCTGATGGGGGTTGGAGAGAGAGAAGTGCTGCTCTGTGTGTGTGTGGGGGGGGGTGTCAGGAAGAACTCAGAGGAAATCACAATCTTGTGGGGGAAGGGAAGCATGAAAAGAGCCTAGAAGTTCTGCTCTGATCAGGAGAGCGATGGATCTGGGGCCCATGTTATGTGACTGGGTGTCTCCAAAGACACAATTGTGAGGAGGGGGGAAGTGAGGGGGGAGCAAGGGGGAGGGGGATCCCAGGATAGGGATCTGTGGGATGCCTGCCTGCTGCAGCTGGGGGAGGGTTGGGGCTCTGAGCCCTGGCCTGATCTGGCATCACCAACCATCAGCTGATCTTTCATCATCCGCCCTCAACAGCCGGCAGCTGCCCAGCCTCCCCTGGCTGAGGGACCAGCCTCCTTAGCCTGAGGATGGGAGACCACCAGGAAGCACCTTCAGAGGCTGAAACTCCTCCAAGACAAGCAGGGCAAAGCTTCAGGCCCTCCTCGAACTCGCCTCCCTCAAAAGATTCACTTCCCTCTTTTTCCTCTTTCAGCCTTGCCTGGTCGCTCCCTGAAACTCTCCCCTCCCCTTTCTCAGCTCCTGCCGTTTGGAAGACCTCGTGGGAACCCAATTCCCCTTGTCCAGAGGGAGGGGACACAGAGTGGAGCGGAAACCCTAAAGGGGGGCAACAGGGGGTCTCACCTTCCCTGCTCCTTGGCCCCTCCTCTAAATACAGAAGCCTTTTAGCCTTTCGCACCTTCCTGAGGTTCAGGGTGCAAGGGAGGCAAGCCCTCTTTATCCTCCCCCCGTCCGAGCGATCCCCTTTACTGCCGGTCCCAGGTGCAGTCTTGGCTCAGGAGGAGGAAAGGCTGCCCACGCACAGCAGGAGGGAGGGAGGGGGAGGAGGGAGGGAGAGAAGAGGGAGGAAAGACAGTGAGGGGGAGAGAAGAGAGCGAGGGGGATTGTGGAAAAGGAATTTTCCATGAGGTTGCTGTGCTCTTTCTTCTGCCCCTCCTCAGGTAATAAAAGTATCAGATGGGCCAATCACAGCACAGCTGTGATTTAGGATTTCCCATGCTTTGTTAAGCCCCACCTCACCTTGGCTCAGGTATATTTAAAGGGGCAGCCTCGTGGCATCTAGCCAGTTCCACCATTACAGATGTTCCAGCTGCTTGGGGCCATGCAGCTGGAAGGACTCTATATAGCCTGAGGAGGACTTTGGGACTCCAGTCACATAGGTGACTGTTACTAGGGGGAAAGGAAAGACTCAGAGAAGAAACAAATGGACACTGACTATTGGTATATATTTTTAATTTCTTTTATTGCTTTTTGTGATTTGTTTACAACAATAAAGAACTTTGTATTGGATTCACTGGGCTCAGACTTTTCCTGATAACTTCACAGCAGAAAGGCACGAACCATCCATATTTAACCTAAAATCCTTTAACTACTGGTAGCAGAGGATGGTTTGTACCTTCTCCCGTAGTTATCTGGATGCCCAGTTTGAAGTCAGTGGGAGGACCAAGTGCTGACCCGAGCAAAACCAGGCAGATGGCACTCCAGCATCGACTGAAAAGCCAGGGCTGAAGCAGCATCGGCTGAAGCATCTCAGGCTTGGGGGGCAAGAAGCAGATGGCGCAATGGGCCATGCAATCTCTACCCCTACACAGACCCTCTCGGCCGTGACTGGGCACCTACCATCCTTCAACACCGAGGAGCCAGAGGACAGAAGCAAGACACTTCCCACCTCACGCGGAGGAGAAGGAAGAGATGAGATCAGCTATTCTCCAGATGTTCGGTTTGGAAACCACAAGTGGAGAACCAGTCACCGATCTCATCAACCTCCTGCATAGACTGGCATCGGTGGCACGATGGGACCCAGTAGAGGAACCAAACTGACCATCCGCCGCATCCCCAGCCGATTCCCTGATAGCTTGACTAGAGCAAGCGGGCCCTAGCACTGAGTCACCCACCTGGCAGCGACTGGCGCTGCGGTGACCGGAAGACTGGCACCTCCATCTCCCCAATGGCCACTCACTGCCCGAAATGCTCATCGGCGAAGAAACAGGGATCACCAATCTGGCAGTGCCTACCACTGCGGTGATCCAAAGCCTGCCAACCTGGAGGTTGGCCCCACTGGCAGCAGCGGCGATGCCGCTGGACCCAGCCGGCCGAGCATGCCCTCAGTTCAAGCCACGCAGGCCCTCGCCCAGGTGACCAATCCGGTCAGGGCCTGCCCACCACCACCAAGCCTGACCTCCCACCGACGCCGAGGTCAAAATGCCTCAGGACGCTAGCTGCAGCCCTGGAGGCAAAGTCCCAACCTTCCCTAACCTCCCGACGAGCGGCCCTCCCAGACGACTCCCGACATCCGCCGATACTTATCTGTTCTGGCGATTCCTGCAATGACATCTTCAGCCTTCCCCGGCCTTCCTAGCAGCTCAACGGCTGGAGCTGGAGCTGCTGGAACAGGCCCGAGGCCTACCTCCGGAGCTCGGCCGGAGCTCCTTCCCTGGCGGTTCGGCGAAATGAGCTTGCATGCTCAGTTCGATCTTCAACCCCTCCCACTGGGGAGGGGCAACTTCCAAATAAGGAAACCTTTGGTTTTGCGCCGATTATACCTCTCCCGTACTGTCAAATATTCAGCACCATGGACAGCTGCCGCAAGCCTTTTCAATGCAAACAAATACAAACCTTTTGCCGCTCGATTTTAAAAAGCTGTCAGCCACAGGGAAAAATCTACTAGAGTGGTCCAAGGCAATTCAGGTGCTGTTTATGAAAGAGAATGCTTTGCATTTGTTGTTGGAACCCCTTCCTAAGCCTTGGCCACTGGAAACTGACCTACTACACCACAAGGTTTATTGTTTATTATTATACAGTCTTGATCCTGTGCTGTACCCAAATATTCCTCATAATCTGACTGTCTTTGAGATATGGAAAAAGTTATTTAATTTGTTTTATTCCAGGAATTCCAATACTACTGCCAGGATCTCCAGGGAGTTCCACTCTGCTAAACTTGAGGGCAGGGGTGGACATGAGTGAACATCTTTGTGAGCTCAGTAAAATGAGGGAAGAATTAATATTGAGGGGGGAGCAAGTACCAGAACATAGTTTAATCAGTATAATTATAAATTCACTGGACCCTAGCTGGAATAATTTTGTATCCCAGCTAGACAATTCCAGTTATGATGGAATATCCCTGGAAGTTCTGTCAGGTAAACTGATTGCAGAGGACAATCTAAGAAAAGACAGAGCAACCTTCCACAGGGAGAGAAGAATCACTAGGAGGCCCAACAGCTCAGATGGGGTAAATGCTGTTGGGGAATGTTTCGGTTGTGGTTCCAAGGGGCACTACAAAAGAGACTGCCCACATAACACTGGTATGAGGGGAAGGCAAAGAATGCCCTCTGGTAACAGATACAATAGGAGATCGCTCACACCTCAGAGGAGGCCTCAAGGTATCCCCTCAAATCAGAGGGGGGGAGGGGACCCAGGAATGAAAATAAGAATAGAGGGGACAGATTTAACCTGGAAAATAATTTTGCAAATATTGTAGAAACCAATTACCCTAGACTTACCAAAAGGCAACGTGAACAGCTATGGCTGTTAGACAGTGGGGCAAGCAGGCACATGGTAAGCAACAAGAGCTTATTCACAGAACTCCATAAACATGATTGTTGTGTCAAGGTAGCTAATGGTATTAAAACGAAGGTTATCGGTATAGGTAATGTGTATATCCCCGGGCTTGGGGAGGTCAGTGGCATATTGTATATCCCTGCATTAGAACATAACCTACTTAGTACCCTGAAACTCAGTGAGGACTCTAACATAGAGGTGCTGTTTACCAAGGAAGATGCCATAGTGACCAATAATGGTCACACGGTTGGAAAGGTATTGAAAATAAATAACCTGCCTTATTATTCTGCTGTCATAAGGACTGAAGATTCAGGGCCAGCAACATGATTGATGCAGATGACTCAGGTGATGAATCCCAACCAGAACCAGAAGTCAAGACCAAGGGTTACAGAGGAAAGAAGGGGGCAATGACAGTTACACAGGTAACAAGGAAGGTACTAAAGGCATCAGATTTAACCTGAAGCACAGTGATGAGCAGGCAAGGGACGCCAACACTGTTTCTATTGGCAAACCACTCCATGATGAGTGCGCTCACCTCATGCACATAGGCTTGGTCACATTAGTTTCCCTATCATACAGAAAATGTCTGAATACTCCAGAGGGTTAAACATTAAGGACTGTAATGTTTTTATGGACTGCTCCATCTGCAGGAGTGCAAAGTCAAAGGTGAAACCAGCACCCAGAAAATCAGAGAGACAATCTGAATGCAAATTTCAGCTAGTACATATGGACTTGGTGGGCCCTTTGAAGCCCTCACTTGGTAAGAACCAATATTTCCTGACCATTGTTGATGACTACAGTAGATATGGCTTTGTTTATCTACTCAAATCCAAGGATCAGGCCTTCTCCAAATTTAAAGAGTTCCACAGTTTGATAGAGAATCAACACAAGGTCAAGATACAAAGGATCTTGACTGACAGAGGAACTGAATTTAATTCTACTCAGTTCTCTAACTGGATGAAGGAAAGGGGCATAATCCATATGAGAACAGCCCCTTTTTCTACCTTCCAGAACGGGGTTGCAGAGAGGAGAAATGGTGTATTGCAAGCCATGATGAGATGTGTCCTAGAGGATGCTAATCTCAAATTTGTTTACTGGGCAGAGGCTGTTCTGTATGCAAACTACACCCTCAATAGGATATGGTCTAGTGTAGTGCAGAAAACTCCATATGAGATGGTGTATGGATGTAAGCCAAGTTTAAAACACCTCCACGTTTTTGGGGTGATGGCAGACGTACATGTACCTAAGGAACTCAGGAGAAAGGGGAAAAGGTGTCAGTCAGACTAAGGTTTGTTGGCTATGAACCAGGCTCTAAGGCATACAGGTTCATTGACACAAACAACAGAGTTGTCATTTCCAGATCAGCCGCTTTTCACAAAAGCACAAATTGGAGCAGAATTCATGCTAATGAGATTCTAACTCACGCTCCTCCTCAGAATCTGGCCAGTCAAGAGACAGATGTATCAGAAAGTCCATCTAGCGATGGTGACACATCTGGCTCAGAGGACAAGGGAGAGCAAATGACCTCCAAGCCCCTAAAGGGGATCCTCAAAGAAAAGAAGGGGATACCCTGGAAGAAGGGACACTCCAAACTCAAAAGGTATGACAGTAGCGATGAGGAGGACAGTACACCAGATAATTCTGATACTGATGAAGAACCAACTAGTAGGCCAGTTCGATCCACCAGGAATATAATACCCAAGAGGTATGAGGATTTCATTACCTATGTAAATCAGGTATCGGTCACACCTCAAAGGTATGAGGATATATTAATGCTACCACAGAGGGAACAAGACAATTGGCATAAGGCAATGGGTTCAGAAATGGATAGCCTCAAGAGGCTGGAGGTGTTTACACCCACTAAACTACCTAAAGACAAAAGGTGATTGGCACAAGGTGGGTCTACAAGAAGAAACTGCTTGAGGACGGTAACTTCATATACAAGGCAAGGTTAGTTGCACAGGGATTCTCACAGCAATTCCCTGATGACTATGTTGAAACCTTCTCACCAACTGTGTGCCCAGAGAGCGTTAAGGCTGTGCTTACTATAGCTGCCATACATGGGGAGAGTGTACACCAGTTTGACATATAGACAGCCTACCTGCATGCCAAATTAGATAAAGAGTTATATGTCAGAGCTCCCCAGGATTAGACCAAAGGGAAGGTGAAATTTGGTTACTAAACAAAAGCCTATATGGTCTGAAACAATCAGGAAGGAGATGGTACGAATGTCTACCAAGTGTCTAAGACAGATGGATTTTTCGGCCTCATCAGCTGATGAATGTGTATTCATTAGAGAGCAAGAGGGATCAAGGAAACTGTTTTGATTTATGTGGATGACATATTATACATCTGCAAATCAGAGAGTAGGTGCAAAATCTTCTCTGAACAATTGGGTAGGGAGTTTACACTGAAGCCCCTAGGCCGAATTGATAAGTTTTAGGGTGCAATTCACTAAGACTGAGAAGGGGTTTGCTTTCTCAGCAGGATAAAATAGTAGATCTAATCGACAGATGCAACATGACAGAGGCTAAACCTTGTGACACCCCATGCAGACAGACTTTCTCAAGAACATGTATAATGAAAGCCCAGAATTCAAACAAAAGACACTTTACAAGTCTGTACTAGGTTCACTATTATATATTGCCAGCTGGACAAGGCCAGACATTAGCTTGGCCATAAATGTCTTGTCCAGGCACTCTGAGAACCCCACCCAGTTTCACTGGAGTGGGTCAAGAGAGTTCTCAGGTATCTAAAGGGCACTATTGATTATTGACTATTGTTAGAACCTCATGAATCTGAAAAACCAGATCTCTACTGCTACTCAGATGCAGATTGGGCAGGAGACAGTAAGTCCAGGAAAAGTACTTCAGGATATATCATATTCCTAAATGGTAGTCCAATTCATTGGTACTCAGGTAAACAAAAATCAATAGCCACCTCCACAGCGGAAGCAGAATACGCGTGTCTGTCTAAAACATCAAACAATCTCATATGGTTTGATGAGCTATTGAAGAACCTGTGGGAGGAACCTGTATACCCACTCGCTATCCATGAGGATAACAAAGCAGCCATTGATATATCAAGGGCTGAAGCTGTGGGACAAAGGTCACGCCACATTGACATTAAATATAAACATGTCAGGCAACTATCAAAAATGGGATTTATTGAAACTGCTTTCACTGAGACAAAAGAAAAGATTGCAGATGTTTTACAAAACCTTTGCCCAGGACCAACACCAGTACCTGCTAGGCAAAATACCTTTGGTTATATAGTATGTACCTGTTGTTATGATCATGCATGCATATATAAAGTATATGATGCATTTGTAGTTTCAGTTTTGATATGTGCCATTGGAAAGGCACAGAGAAGGGATTGTGGAAAGGAATTTTCCATGAGGTTGCTGTGCTCTTTCTTCTGGCCCCTCCAAGTAAAGGTATCAATGGGCCAATCACAGTACAGCTGTGATTTAGGATTTCCTGGGCTTTGTTAAGCCCCACCTCACCTGGCTCAGGTATATTTAAAGGGCAGCCTCATGGCATCCAGCCAGTTCCACCATTATGGATGTTCCAGCTGCTTGGGGCTATGCAGCTGGAAAGACTCTACCTCATGCCATGAGAAGGACTTTGGGACTTTGGTCACATAGGTGACCGTTACTAAAGAGAAAGAAAAGACTCAGAGAAGGAACAAATGAACATTGACTATTGGTATATATTTTTAACTTCTTTTATTGCTTTTGTGATTTGTTTACAACAATAAAGAACTTTGTATTGGATTCACTGGGCTCAGACTTTTTCCTAATAACCTCACAGTAGAGAAGGCAACGAACCATCCATATTTAGCCTAAAATTCCTAACAGCTTCTGGGAAAAAAAAAACAAAACACGCCAAAACAAAACCCATTTGGCAGGCAGACTCAGCAGGCAGTCATGATATTTAGTTGGGCTTTTTTTGTCAGTCCAAGGGTGGAGGAAGGGGGGAAATATGTAGGAAATCACCCTGTCTCTGCAACATCGGTCATGTGACTGAGTGGGCGTGGCCAACTCAATGTCACTTGCAGCAGGGTGCCACACCATCTTGCCAAATTGGCCATACCTACCTAGTCACATGACCACCAAGCCATGCCCACAGAACTGGTAGTAAAAAAAATTGAATCCCACCAGTGATAAAAGTGCATATCATAAAACGTGTGTAATATAAGAGAAGAAAAGGCAGAACCTGGGGTTGGAATAAAGAGAGGACTCAGCCTAGTGTCATACATGTCCACAAACACTCCAAGTCCAGCCCCTTGAATTCCATTAACACTTATCCAGCACCAATTTAGTGCTAACCATTAGTTGACCAGATTCCTTGTGTATGGGTTTATGCAATAAATCTTCTGAACCAGAATTTACATGTGATCCCGATTCTTTACATGTGACAGTTAGGAGATTAGTGTTCTGATTAGTATGCAAATATGTATGATTTTTAAATGACGCTAAAAATACTCACCAATTGAATGATAATAAAACAAGCTTTAAAAAATATGGATCATAATCAAATTTGGCAGATTCACCCCTTTGACTCGGCTGACTATTCTGTGACCTAAGTAGATTTTTCTTCAGGAAATTGCTTCCGTGCATTAGGACTCTCTAGGTGTGCATTTGTCATTATATCTTAAAATGGACAGATATGTACACATGTTAAGAATGCACTATAGTTAAAAATGTTTATTGTAGTTAAATCCATATGTGTTCACTTATCACATGTAAACTGCAGACCGTATACAAATTCCCAGAGATAGGAAGTAACAGGTCAGGAATTGTAAAGTGTTTCTCTCTACATTTTGTGCATACACAATGCAGAGCTCACCTTTTGCTACTCTGTTTTTCTACTCCATTTTTGGAAGAGTACCAGTCATGGTTGTTTTGTAAGAGAGACAAAGGAAATATGGCCATGTTAAATCATTGCCAACTGTTGACGTCATTAATCACAATGTCTTCCTGAATTATTTTTAGGACCTGGGGTTAGTGAGAGTATATCAAGATAGTTCTTAATTGCAGGAAGAATCTTAGCAAATAATACTGGTAGACTTGGTAGAATAAAATGTACTCCTTAGGATGGCACACAGCTCATTTGGGCATCTTGGAATTATCTACATCTGGTTGATGCTTAGATCATTTGCTCTATAGCATCTGAATGTGTATGTTCTAAATCAGTTTCTGTACAGTCTAGATGGTGTAAATAAACAGACCAGATACTACCTAGATCAGAGTTCCCCGACCTTTCTGGCTTTGTGGACAAGCAGGAGGAGAGAGGGAATGGACAAATGGAGTGCACATGCAGACGCTTGCCTGTTGCTCACACAAGTGGGAATGTGCATGTGTGAGTTCACCCACCACTTCCACAGCCTGGTTCCAAATGGCTCAAGGCTCCATAGTGGGCCATGGCCCAAGAGTTGGGGATCCCTGACTTAGATGAAACATTTGTAGGTGGGTTTTTCTCAGGAAGAAGAACCTGAGATTTGATAATTTATTAATTTGAAAATGCTTCTGAAACGGTTATAATTGAAGACCAATTTATGTCTATTATCAGTTTTGGTGGACATGTAACATTACATTTTTATAGTGTTTTTCTCTGACCTTCTCTGGATGAACATTTTGTTAAGTTCGCATAGAAAGGCAGGACGCTTCAACTCAAAGTTTATTGTGACTTCAGCTCAGAACGGACCCAAATGGCTCAGCCATGGCAGCTATTTATAGCCGGCTGCCATGGCTGCCAGCCAATCAGAGTGCAGGGTTTTCCCGCACTTTTCCAACCAATGAATTCAAACACTTTACAACAATAACCAGTCATTTTAAACTCTGCATACATAACACCCCTCCCCACTAGGTTTGGTCCATACTCAAACCCCATCTATCTGATATACTCTTGTAGAAAGGTGGAGCTCTTATGGGTACATTGAGACCTGCGTGGTTCAGGTGTTCTGGGAATCTCACTTTGTGAGGAAGGAAATGTATCTGCCAACATTCCCTTATTAGGACTCCTTGTATTAGTAGAACCTGTTTGGTTACTACAACCTGGTCTCTCCTCCCAATCCATCTCCAACCCAATGTCACCCCCTAAATCTGGTAGTGATGTGCAATCCTCTATTTGTAAAAATGGTTGTTGGCCCCCTGACAGGTTTTGGGATGGTTCCTGTCGTGTTAGCTCATTACACATGGGGTTGACTCTCACTTGCTGATTACCTTCATTATCTCCCCTTCCCCTAGAAGGGCTGAGGGCATGGGATCCAGAGAGGAGCAAGGGCGATGCTCCAGAGGCAGCCTGGACCGTAACTGGTCTATGTGCCTACTCCACAAGACACCATCCTCAGTTTGAACCCTGTAAGACCTGGGGCCTGTAACCTGGGTTATCTCAGCAGGAATCCATAATGGTTCACCCACAAGGTTTTAGCATAAACAGAATCACCCACAGTGAATGTGCGAGTTTTGCTGGTGGAATCTAGAGGTGCGGGTGCGTAAGTGGGGTGAAGGCAGTCCAGGGTAGACCTGAGTTTTCTACCCATCAAAAGGTCGGCAGGAGTTAAATTAGTGGATGGGCTAGGAGTGATGTGTTGGATACTGAGTAGTTTTCAACTTTCTCAGTGATGTCCCTGGACCCAATTGTTGGAGTTTCTCCTTGGTAAAACATACCATACGTTCAGCCCGGCCGTTAGTCGAAGGATGCCCAGGGGCAGTAAGGGCGTGTCTGATACCCTGCTGTGCTAAATATGATTCAAAAAGGTTAGCAGTAAATTGAGGACCATTGTCAGAAACAAGCACATCAGGTAACCCATGAGTTACAAAAGTTTCTTAAGTTGTTTGATAACAGCGCTGCTGTGGTGGAAGCCATGGGGATAACCTCTAACCATCTGGAGTATGCATCAACTACAATAAGGAAAGTGTGCCCTCTGGTAGGGCCAGCAAAATCAATGTGAATCCTGGACCATGGACCCCTAGGATATTCCCATTCTTGTTTGGGGGCGAGGTGGAGCTGGCCTTACTTGCTGACAGTTTGGGCAGGATGCAACCCAGTTTTCAACCATTTTGTTGGCCACCATACATAACTCCTGGCCAATCCCTTCATTCTGACAATACCGGATGACCCTCATGTAACATTTCCAAAACCTCTTTCTGCAATTTTGCAGGAATAACCACCCTGTTACCCCACAAAATACATCCCTTCAAGACAGATAATTCAGTTTGTCTGGATTTAAAAGGTTGGGAAACTTGAGGTAGATCTTGTAGTGGCCAACCCTTTTTAATCCAGCCTACAATAGGAGCCAATAAAGTGTCTTTGGCAGTTTCTCTAGCAATTTCAGCAGCATGAACTGGAAGTTTGGCAACAGTTTCTAGAAAGAGGTGTAAGTTTCAGGAGCAGGGTCCTCAGTGTGCAAAGGAAGTGGGCAGCGACTCAAAGCATCAGCGTGCCCAATGTCTTTTCCCGGTCTGTGGATGAGTTTATATGAATAAGCAGCAAGAAATTCAGTCCATCTCAGCATTCTTGGTGACAGCTTGGTGGGCATTGGTCTTTCCCCTGCCACAATGCCTAAAAGAGGTTTGTGATCTGTAACAATGGTGAAATTCTCCCATATACGTACTCATGGAATTTCTTGACTGCTGCCACGATAGCCAACGCCTTGTCCAGTTGACTGTAGTTTCTCTCTGCTTTGGTCAAAGTGCGAGTGTAAAATGCAATAGGGGCTTCCTTCCACTGGGAAGCATGTGGCTCAACACCCCCACTCCAAAAGGGATGCATCACAAGTCAATACTACAGGTAAATTCTCAGAAAACTGTATCAGGACACAATCAGAAGTGATTTGTCTCTTGATGTTGTTAAATGCAGCTTCTTCTTTTGTGCCCCAGACCCATGCAGATTTTTATCCAGTAATCTGTGTAAGGGTTCTGCAGTGGTTGCTTTCTGAGGTAGAAACATATGATAGAAATTAATAAGTCCCAGGAATGCTTGCAAGTCAGTTTTGCTTCTTGGCCTGGGGCTTCTTTGATTGCCTGAACTTTGGCTTCTGTGGGGTGGATGCCATGTTTATCAATCATATAACCCAAGAATTCTACTTTGTCAGTTCTTAGTGTGCATTTCTCTTTTTGACTTTTAACCCCTTTTTGAATCTGGTTAGAACTTCTCTGAGTTTCTTGTGTAACTGAGTGTCATTTTCAGCAGAGATTAAAACGTCATCAAAATAAGGCACCACCCTGGTAACCCTTGTAACATCCTTTCCATAAGACTTTGGAAAATGCCTGGCCACACTCCAAATTGTAACCTTTTGCATTTGAAAGCACGATGGGTTACAATGGTTTGGGCTTCTGCGGTTAAATCGTCTACTGTTAACTGTTGGTATGCTTGGGCCAGGTCCAGCTTGGCAAAGACTGTGCCCCAGCCAGAGACTGTAATAAATGATGAACCACTGGAACCGGATATGCGCTCTGCTGTAGCGCATGGTTCAATGTCCCCTTGTAATCCCCGCAGATTCTCACAGACCCATCAGCCTTGACTGGTGTGACTATGGGTGTCTCCCACCTGGAGTGGTCTGTGGGCTCTAATACCCCTTGGGCTATCAGTTTATCTAATTGTTCATCAATTTTTTCCTTCAATGTAAAGGGTACTCTTCTGGGTTTTAAGCGGATTGGTTGTACCTTGGGATCTAGGTTAAATGTGATAGGGGTCCCCAAGTACTTGCCTAATCCGTCGCTGAAGACCTCTGAAAACTCAGATTTTAAAGACTCTTCCCACTCAGTGCTGCTCACGTGATTGATGCCAGTCACTTCGATGCCCAGTGGGTTGAACCATTCCAGTCCCAGCAAACTTGGGCAATCTTTATCAACGATGGTCAGGGGTAGGCGTTTGATGTGACCTTTGAACTTCACGTTGAATTCTCTTGTTCCAACTACTGGAATCTTGTTCCCTCGGTAGTCTTTAAGAGTTAATGCCTGCTTCTTGAAGTGAGTCTTCGAATGTCTTGTATCAGTCTTTGAATAGTGTCCCATGACACCATAGATAAGTATGAACCTGAGTCCACTTCCATTTGGCAAGGCCTTCCTTCAATGAATACCTTGACATGTACTTTCCTGTTATTTAAAGAGGATGAATGACCAATAGTTACTGTTTGATGAGTTTCATTCCTTCCATTTGCTTCTATGTTGTGCCCCATTTTCTCGCTGGTGTTGTTTGACTTGACTTCTCTGTCTTTGTTGTTTGTAGCAAACTTTCTTCTGTTTGGTGGAGTTCTGGATGATTTGCAGACTCTTGCAATGTGCCCTCTTTTTTCACATCGGAGGCAAATGGTGTCCAGGAACTTGCACTCAGTCTGGGGTGGTTTCCCCACAACCTATGCAGTGGAAATCATGCCTCTTCCTTATCAGGTCATTTCGTTTCTACTCCATTCTGAGTCTGTTAATTCCTTCTTCTTCTCCACTGTATTCTGACTCAGATTCAAGTTCATCAAAATGAGTTGTAGTGGTCTTTTCCCCATCAGAATGACCCATAGTCTTGTTCATCTTTCTCATGGCTGCTGCTGAGGATTTGGTGGCTTCTGCTGAAGATGCTTCCTCTATGGCTTCTTTCAGTGTGATCTTGGGTTTCATCAGTAATTTGCTCTGCAAAACCTTGTCTTTAAGGCCCAATACAAAATGATCGGCATGGCCTCCTCTAAGCTGCTGAATTCGCACACCCCCAATGTCTCTTAAACTTGCCACGAAGTCATTTACACTTTCATCTTCCCCTGATCGGCGATAAAACTTCGTGTCTCTTAATGAGGCTGCGATACTTGGGCGCGTAGTGTGCCATAAAAGCCTCTCAGATCAGGCCAAGCCATTACCTTCATGTCTGCTGCCTTCGCCATTTTGAAAACTGCCGGACTGCAATACGTGAGAAAAACTGCCCTCTTTCTGCTGCTCAGAAATGGCGGCCCGACGCTTCCTTCCAAATACATCTGAAACCGATCTGCATACGACTCCCAGTCTTCATTCTTCGGGTCGAATGGGGCTGGAGGGGTGTTCAGCGCAGCCATCTCGCTCTTCTCTGTTCAGCGTTGCCTTCTCTTCAGGGAAATCCATCCTCGTCGCCAGTGTTAAGTTCACATAGAGAGGCAGGATGCGGAGTGCTTCAACTCAAAGTTTATTGTGACTTCAGCTCAGAACGGACCCAAATGGCACAGCTGCGGCAGCTATTTATAGCCGGCTGCCACGGTTTGCCAATCAGAGTGCAGGGTTTTCTCACTTTTTCCAACCAATGAATTCAAACACTTTACAACAATAACCAGTCATTTTAAACTCTGCATACATAACATATTTTGACATATCTCTCTCTTCTTTTCCCCCTTTCCTTTAAATGTTGATGATTTCATTATACCTCAGTTGTGTATTAAGTCTTCTGTAAACCTCTTTTCCTCTTCTTCCTAATATCATTTTATAATACATTTGCTCATTTCAGTGACTCAGCTGGGGATGAGACACTGTAGGACAAAGTCTAAGGTTCTTTGATTCTAGGAAAATACTAGGCATTATTAAACATTTGTTTTTGCTAGCACACTGTTTCTTTTTGATAAATGTTTAGTACAACTCTCCTCCCCCCCCATACATATAGCTTCTGATATTCTTAGCTCTAATTTACACTGTGATTTGGTCTTGGTAACTCAAAGTGTAGAGACATATTTCTGCAAATGTCAGCTAAATATCAGCTA
>SOZL01001089.1:0-30000 GCA_009733165.1 Naja naja
ACATTAATAATAAACATACATGATAGTACAGTACAAGCTGATCTTAAATTAAAACTATTAAAACCATTAAAAATTTTCAAAAAGAAACCCCCTCCCCTCTTGGTTCGGCTCCGGCCCGGCTCCGCTCTTGATATTAATATAAATAACATATTAATAATAATATGATAATACAGTACAAGCCTGATCTTAAACATTAAAACTATTAAAACCATTAAAATTTTCAAAGAAACCCTCCCCTCTTGGTTCGTCGGCCCGGCTCCATACTCTTGTCATATTAATATAAATAACATATTAGTAATAAACATATGTGATAATACAGTACAAGCCTGATCTTAAACATTAAAACTATTAAAACCATTAAAATTTTCAAAACCCCCCTCCCCTCTTGGTTCGCTCGGGCTGGCACGGCCTCCTCTTCTCATATTAATATAAATAACGTATTAATAATAAACATACATGATAATACAGCAAAGTCTCATATTAAACATTAAAACTATTTAAACTGTTAAGGAAGTTAGGGGGGACAAGTAAGGTACACGGACAGGAAGTCGGCCATGACAGGAAGGTCTTTTCAAAGACGCTCTGGGGACGGCCAAGAAGGACGGACAGAAATGCACCATCCCAAAGCTCTCTGGAACAGGAAGTTAGGGGGACGAGTAAGACGCACGGACAGGAAGTCAGCCATCATTGGGAGGTCACTTTCAAAAGATGCTCAGGGGACATCCCAGAGGGGCTGACAGGAAGTGCACCATCCCCAAAGGACGCTGGAACAGGAAGTTAGGGGACGAGTAAGATGCACGGACAGGAAGTCCGCCATGATGGGAAAGTCGTTTTTCAAAACGAACTAGAGAAACAGACAGGAAGTCAGCCATCCTAGGAAGGCTGCTGCAAAATGAATTTGTGGTTCCTATTCCTCCATGGACCACAACATGGCAGTTTCATTCCCCAGGGCTGCAGAACACACAAAGAGGAAAGAATCCTGTTTCACCTGAAACTGAATTAAAACGCCTATGATAGCTTCCATAGATGCAGAATAATAATCTTAAAATGCCATCGAAAGGGTTTATTTCTTTTTCTGGCTGCAATACCTGCGTTCTCCACAGGATGGCAGAGTTTTCCGTTCCTTACCGATAGCATTGAGACCATCAAAAAGGCTAGGATGGCCACACTCAGTGTTAATGCTGTGGGAGGGAAAACAGTGCCATCCTGTGGCAAAGCAGAGATTGCAGTCGCAAAACGATATCTAAATAGATGATGTGGTGGGCTTTGGAAGTGACATCATTAGAATGCAGCATTACATTGCCTTTTCTCATAGTTCTTTCAGTCAGGCTGATGTTTTCACAAACCAGCCACTCAGAGTTTTTGGACAGGACAGCAAATGTTATTGTTGAGTGCTTTTAAAATACAGAACAGCGATACAGAAAGAACACATTTTGTGCTTCAACACTGACATTTCAAGAAATGAAAGTGTCTTCGACAGCATCCAGTTAACCCTTTCTGTATTGAGCGTGGTGTTTCCCGCTCCCTTCCTTTCAATCAGAAATCATTGGAATATAACAATTAAATTATAGGAAGAAAAAAATAAAATCACTAGAGCAAACAAACAAGAAAAGTTGGTTACAAATCCTTTGTGTCATCCTTTCATATTCATCACTCACAATTTATCAAAAGAAAATTTCTCATATTATCAATAAAATATTATCTATTTATCAATTATTACTTGTGTACAATTAAACTATTTATTTCATCATATATCTGAGATATATTTTTAATCTAAAATTTATGTTATACTTTCATCCAATGGTTATATACATCAACATTATATTTTATATCAGGCTATTATATTTCTATTACAAAATTATATAGTCTATTGCATTACCAAGTCTTTTTATCCAACCGTTGATAAAAAATCCGTATCTTATAAAATTGTTTATCTTCTTGTTCTCTAATTTCAAATGTCAATTTCCTCATTCTTACTCACTGTGCAAGAAGGGCAGAGCCGGCAGGCTCCTTGGGTGGGTGGGCAGAAGACAGACAACCCCTTGGGGCAGAGATCCCTCCAGGGCCCTCAAGAGTGTGGTCCCAGTCCTGGGCCCCTCTGCCGCTGGGGCAGGCTGCCCGCGGGAGGAGGCAGAGTGAGTAAAGAAGACCCACTTAGACCCGACCCCAGCCTGAGCGAGGCCAAACTGCCGCTGATTCCATCCGGCAGCGAGATGGGGTGGGGGCCACAGAGTCCCACAGCCAGAGTCACCAAGGGCTTGACTTCGTTTGGGCGGCAGGCCCTTCCCTTCCCAGTGTTGCCCGGAGCTGTCTTTAATGCAAGGGACCTTCACCCAAATCAACGAACCGAGTTCGAGTCTTGCTTAGAAAGTCTGTGTCACAACATCCTGAGGGTTTCCTGTATATGGGGTGTCTCTATTCCACGTGTGTGTGTTTGTATGTGTGTGCACTCACGCTCACTCCCTGGGGGAGTATGCGGGGCTGTCAGAAGGCAAAGGGGACGGGTAGGGCTTTATGGTGATCCCCAGCACCTGGCACTGCGTCCACAAGATGTGGCAGCAGCTCACAGAATGGAAGCATCCCACGCGCGGCGTTCAAGGGCAGTCCCACCCTGCCCAGTGTGGCCAAGGAAGGCTCGAACCATCGCCAACCGAGCAGCTTCATATTGCACACTGGGTGCAATTGGGGGAGAGAGCAAAAGAATTTCAGGTTCCCGGACAAAGGAGGACGAAGTGCACACCCTCAGGGCCTTCTGCCCGTCCAGACCCCCAAAGCCTCCAGGTAGTGCCCACGTTTGTCTTGAGGGCGCCAAATGCATCTTCACTGGATTACTGGGGAACGCTCCCCATTCCTAGGGGGTCCAGTGAGGTTCCGCAAACCACGTTTGCTCGGTGGGGCTGGTTGGCACAATGCATTCCCTGTCTGGAGCCATGGTTCTCCTCTCTCTTGGCCCTCCCTTGCTGCCCTTCCGCCAGTTATCCGTTATAAGTCAAGGCGTATCCAAGCGAGCAAGGAAGTAGCTGACGTGCAAAGTGAACCACGGACCCTTGAAGAGGGAGGGGCTACTAGGAAAAAGCGGTGACTGGAAGGGGAAGGGCAGCAAGGGAGGGGCACCCACCCACCCACGCACCCACCGAAGGAGCCTGCCGGTCTCTGCCATTCTTGCCCAGTGAGTAAGAATGAGGAAATTGACATTTGAAATTAGAGAACAAGAAGATAAACAATTTTAGAAGATACGGGATTTGTTTTATCAACGGTTGGATAAAAAGACTTGGTAATGCAATAGAGTATATAATTTTGTAATAGAAATACAATAGTCTGATATAAAATGTAAAGTTGATGTATATAACCATTGGATGAAAGTATAACATCAATTTTAGATTAAAAATATATCTCGTATAGATGATGAAATAAATAGTTTAATTGTACACAAGTAATACTTGACAAATAGATAATATTTTATTGATAAGATGAAAAATTTTGTTTTTGATAAATTGTGAGTGGTGAATATGGAAGGATGACAGAAAGGATTTGTAACCCAGTTTTCTTGTTTGTTTGGTGTAGTGATTTTATTTGTTTTGTTCCTATAATTTAATTGGTATATTCCAATGATTTACGATTGAAAGGGAAGGGGGCGGGGAAAACACCACGTTGAATACAGAAAGGGTGAACTGGATGCTGTGGTAAGAAACTTTCATTTCTTGAAATGTCAGTGTTGAAGCACAAAATGTGTTCTTTCTGTATCGCTGTTCTGTATTTTAAAAGGACTGAACAATAACATTTGCTGTCCTGTCGAAAAAACTGTAAGTGGCTGGTTTGTGAAAAGATCAGCGTGAGTGAAAGAAGTATGAGATAATGCAATGTAATGGTAAATTCAAATGATGTAACTTGCAAAGCCCACGACATCATCTATTTAGATATCGTTTTGCGACTGGAATCTCTGCTTTGGCCAGAGGATGGCACTGTTTTCTCTCCCACAGCATTAACACTGAGTGTGGACATGCTAGGCTTTTTTGATGGTCTCAATGCTATCGGTAAGGAACGGAAAACTCTGCCGTCCTGTGGAGAACGCAGGTATCGCAGCCAGAAAAAGAAATTAACCCTTCCGATGGAATTTTAAGATTATTATTCTGTATCTATGGAAGGTATTATAGGGGTTTTAATTAAGTGTAAGGGTTTTGCAAGAGGAATCTTTCCTCTTTGTGTGTTCTGCAGCCCTGGGGAATGAAAGGACTGGCATGGTGGGATACAAATTCATTTCGGAGGTGCCTTGCTAGAATGGCTGACTTCCTGTCTGTTTCTGCGGTCGTCTTTCTAGTTCATTTTGAAAAAAACGACGTTGACATGATGGCGGACTTCCTGTCCGAGCATGTTACTTGTCCCCCTAACTTCCTGTTACAGAGACCTTTGGGGAATGGTGTAGTTCCTGTCCGTTGTTCTTGGCCGTCCCCCAGAGCATATTTGAAAATGACATTGCTGTCATGGCCGACTTCCTGTACGTATGTGTTACTTGTCCGTCCAACTTCCTTTTTCAGCGAGTTGTTTACTTCCTGTGCGTCGTACCACGAGAGGAGGGCGAAGGGAATCATAGAGGGGCGATTTTTGAGCGGAAAAGGAAAACGCGGTGTGAGAAGGTACAAGAAGGAATAAGAGGGGGGGGAACCGTTTTCATAGAGTTCGTTTGGGTATTGTGTCGTATGTGTATGATTAATATGTTATTCATATTAATAGGAGAAGAAGGAGGCAGGCCGGGCCGGAACAAACAAGAGGGAGGGGTTTGTTTTGAAATTGTAACGGTTTTAATAGTTTTAATGTTGAAGATGAGGGTTGAACCCTATTGTGATGCATGTTTATTTTTAATATGTTAGTGATGTTAATATGAGAAGAGGCGGAGCCGGGGCGGAGCGAAGAAGATGGGGGGGGGTTTGTTTGCGAAAATGTGAATGGTTTTAAGAGTTTTAATGTTTAAGATGAGGGTTGTACGATATTGTCATGAATGTTTAGTATTGATGTGTTATTTATATTAATATGAGAAGAGGAGGAGTCGGGTGGGAGGGAAGGAAGAGGGGAGGGGGGTTTCTTTTGAGAAATGTAATGGTTTTAATAGTTGGAATGTTTAATGTGAGGGTTGTACTGTGTTATCATGTATGTGTATTATTAATATGTTGTTGGTTGTGCGTTGTGGGTTGTTGGGTTGTGGTTGTGGTTGTTGGGTTTTAGGTTTGGGTTTAAATTTTAAATTTAAAAAATTAAAAATTAAAATTAAAAATTAAAATTAAAATTAAAATTAAAATTAAAATTAAAATTAAAATTAAAATTAAAAATTAAAATTAAAATTAAAATTAAAATTAAAATTAAAATTAAAATTAAAATTAAAAAAATTAAAATTAAAATTAAAATTAAAATTAAAATTAAAATTAAAATTAAAATTAAAATTAAAATTAAAATTAAAATTAAAATTAAAATTAAAATTAAAATTAAAATTAAAATTAAAATTAAAATTAAAATTAAAATTAAAATTAAAATTAAAATTAAAATTAAAATTAAAATTAAAATTAAAATTAAAATTAAAATTAAAATTAAAATTAAAAATTAAAATTAAAATTAAAATTAAAATTAAAATTAAAATTAAAATTAAAATTAAAATTAAAATTAAAATTAAAATTAAAATTAAAATTAAAATTAAAATTAAAATTAAATTAAAATTAAAATTAAAATTAAAATTAAAATTAAAATTAAAATTAAAATTAAAATTAAAATTAAAATTAAAATTAAAATTAAAATAAAATTAAAATTAAAATTAAAAATTAAAATTAAAATTAAAATTAAAATTAAAATTAAAATTAAAATTAAAATTAAAATTAAAATTAAAATTAAAATTAAAATTAAAATTAAAATTAAAATTAAAATTAAAATTAAAATTAAAATTAAAATTAAAATTAAAATTAAAATTAAAATTAAAATTAAAATTAAAATTAAAATTAAAATTAAAATTAAAATTAAAATTAAAATTAAAATTAAAATTAAAATTAAAATTAAAATTAAAATTAAAATTAAAATTAAAATTAAAATTAAAATTAAAATTAAAATTAAAATTAAAATTAAAATTAAAAATTAAAATTAAAATTAAAATTAAAATTAAAATTAAAATTAAAATTAAAATTAAAATTAAAAATTAAAATTAAAATTAAAATTAAAATTAAAATTAAAATTAAAATTAAAATTAAAATTAAAATTAAAATTAAAATTAAAATTAAAATTAAAATTAAAATTAAAATTAAAATTAAAATTAAAATTAAAATTAAAATTAAAATTAAAATTAAAATTAAAATTAAAATTAAAATTAAAATTAAAATTAAAATTAAAATTAAAATTAAAATTAAAATTAAAATTAAAATTAAAATTAAAATTAAAATTAAAATTAAAATTAAAATTAAAATTAAAATTAAAATTAAAATTAAAATTAAAATTAAAATTAAAATTAAAATTAAAATTAAAATTAAAATTAAAATTAAAATTAAAATTAAAATTAAAATTAAAATTAAAATTAAAATTAAAATTAAAATTAAAATTAAAATTAAAATTAAAATTAAAATTAAAATTAAAATTAAAATTAAAATTAAAATTAAAATTAAAATTAAAATTAAAATTAAAATTAAAATTAAAATTAAAATTAAAATTAAAATTAAAATTAAAATTAAAATTAAAATTAAAATTAAAATTAAAATTAAAATTAAAATTAAAATTAAAATTAAAATTAAAATTAAAATTAAAATTAAAATTAAAATTAAAATTAAAATTAAAATTAAAATTAAAATTAAAATTAAAATTAAAATTAAAATTAAAATTAAAATTAAAATTAAAATTAAAATTAAAATTAAAATTAAAATTAAAATTAAAATTAAAATTAAAATTAAAATTAAAATTAAAATTAAAATTAAAATTAAAATTAAAATTAAAATTAAAATTAAAATTAAAATTAAAATTAAAATTAAAATTAAAATTAAAATTAAAATTAAAATTAAAATTAAAATTAAAATTAAAATTAAAATTAAAATTAAAATTAAAATTAAAATTAAAATTAAAATTAAAATTAAAATTAAAATTAAAATTAAAATTAAAATTAAAATTAAAATTAAAATTAAAATTAAAATTAAAATTAAAATTAAAATTAAAATTAAAATTAAAATTAAAATTAAAATTAAAATTAAAATTAAAATTAAAATTAAAATTAAAATTAAAATTAAAATTAAAATTAAAATTAAAATTAAAATTAAAATTAAAATTAAAATTAAAATTAAAATTAAAATTAAAATTAAAATTAAAATTAAAATTAAAATTAAAATTAAAATTAAAATTAAAATTAAAATTAAAATTAAAATTAAAATTAAAATTAAAATTAAAATTAAAATTAAAATTAAAATTAAAATTAAAATTAAAATTAAAATTAAAATTAAAATTAAAATTAAAATTAAAATTAAAATTAAAATTAAAATTAAAATTAAAATTAAAATTAAAATTAAAATTAAAATTAAAATTAAAATTAAAATTAAAATTAAAATTAAAATTAAAATTAAAATTAAAATTAAAATTAAAATTAAAATTAAAATTAAAATTAAAATTAAAATTAAAATTAAAATTAAAATTAAAATTAAAATTAAAATTAAAATTAAAATTAAAATTAAAATTAAAATTAAAATTAAAATTAAAATTAAAATTAAAATTAAAATTAAAATTAAAATTAAAATTAAAATTAAAATTAAAATTAAAAATTAAAATTAAAATTAAAATTAAAATTAAAATTAAAATTAAAATTAAAATTAAAATTAAAATTAAAATTAAAATTAAAATTAAAATTAAAATTAAAATTAAAATTAAAATTAAAATTAAAATTAAAATTAAAATTAAAATTAAAATTAAAATTAAAATTAAAATTAAAATTAAAATTAAAATTAAAATTAAAATTAAAATTAAAATTAAAATTAAAATTAAAATTAAAATTAAAATTAAAATTAAAATTAAAATTAAAATTAAAATTAAAATTAAAATTAAAATTAAAATTAAAATTAAAATTAAAATTAAAATTAAAATTAAAATTAAAATTAAAATTAAAATTAAAATTAAAATTAAAATTAAAATTAAAATTAAAATTAAAATTAAAATTAAAATTAAAATTAAAATTAAAATTAAAATTAAAATTAAAATTAAAATTAAAATTAAAATTAAAATTAAAATTAAAATTAAAATTAAAATTAAAATTAAAATTAAAATTAAAATTAAAATTAAAATTAAAATTAAAATTAAAATTAAAATTAAAATTAAAATTAAAATTAAAATTAAAATTAAAATTAAAATTAAAATTAAAATTAAAATTAAAATTAAAATTAAAATTAAAATTAAAATTAAAATTAAAATTAAAATTAAAATTAAAATTAAAATTAAAATTAAAATTAAAATTAAAATTAAAATTAAAATTAAAATTAAAATTAAAATTAAAATTAAAATTAAAATTAAAATTAAAATTAAAATTAAAATTAAAATTAAAATTAAAATTAAAATTAAAATTAAAATTAAAATTAAAATTAAAATTAAAATTAAAATTAAAATTAAAATTAAAATTAAAATTAAAATTAAAATTAAAATTAAAATTAAAATTAAAATTAAAATTAAAATTAAAATTAAAATTAAAATTAAAATTAAAATTAAAATTAAAATTAAAATTAAAATTAAAATTAAAATTAAAATTAAAATTAAAATTAAAATTAAAATTAAAATTAAAATTAAAATTAAAATTAAAATTAAAATTAAAATTAAAATTAAAATTAAAATTAAAATTAAAATTAAAATTAAAATTAAAATTAAAATTAAAATTAAAATTAAAATTAAAATTAAAATTAAAATTAAAATTAAAATTAAAATTAAAATTAAAATTAAAATTAAAATTAAAATTAAAATTAAAATTAAAATTAAAATTAAAATTAAAATTAAAATTAAAATTAAAATTAAAATTAAAATTAAAATTAAAATTAAAATTAAAATTAAAATTAAAATTAAAATTAAAATTAAAATTAAAATTAAAATTAAAATTAAAATTAAAATTAAAATTAAAATTAAAATTAAAATTAAAATTAAAATTAAAATTAAAATTAAAATTAAAATTAAAATTAAAATTAAAATTAAAATTAAAATTAAAATTAAAATTAAAATTAAAATTAAAATTAAAATTAAAATTAAAATTAAAATTAAAATTAAAATTAAAATTAAAATTAAAATTAAAATTAAAATTAAAATTAAAATTAAAATTAAAATTAAAATTAAAATTAAAATTAAAATTAAAATTAAAATTAAAATTAAAATTAAAATTAAAATTAAAATTAAAATTAAAATTAAAATTAAAATTAAAATTAAAATTAAAATTAAAATTAAAATTAAAATTAAAATTAAAATTAAAATTAAAATTAAAATTAAAATTAAAATTAAAATTAAAATTAAAATTAAAATTAAAATTAAAATTAAAATTAAAATTAAAATTAAAATTAAAATTAAAATTAAAATTAAAATTAAAATTAAAATTAAAATTAAAATTAAAATTAAAATTAAAATTAAAATTAAAATTAAAATTAAAATTAAAATTAAAATTAAAATTAAAATTAAAATTAAAATTAAAATTAAAATTAAAATTAAAATTAAAATTAAAATTAAAATTAAAATTAAAATTAAAATTAAAATTAAAATTAAAATTAAAATTAAAATTAAAATTAAAATTAAAATTAAAATTAAAATTAAAATTAAAATTAAAATTAAAATTAAAATTAAAATTAAAATTAAAATTAAAATTAAAATTAAAATTAAAATTAAAATTAAAATTAAAATTAAAATTAAAATTAAAATTAAAATTAAAATTAAAATTAAAATTAAAATTAAAATTAAAATTAAAATTAAAATTAAAATTAAAATTAAAATTAAAATTAAAATTAAAATTAAAATTAAAATTAAAATTAAAATTAAAATTAAAATTAAAATTAAAATTAAAATTAAAATTAAAATTAAAATTAAAATTAAAATTAAAATTAAAATTAAAATTAAAATTAAAATTAAAATTAAAATTAAAATTAAAATTAAAATTAAAATTAAAATTAAAATTAAAATTAAAATTAAAATTAAAATTAAAATTAAAATTAAAATTAAAATTAAAATTAAAATTAAAATTAAAATTAAAATTAAAATTAAAATTAAAATTAAAATTAAAATTAAAATTAAAATTAAAATTAAAATTAAAATTAAAATTAAAATTAAAATTAAAATTAAAATTAAAATTAAAATTAAAATTAAAATTAAAATTAAAATTAAAATTAAAATTAAAATTAAAATTAAAATTAAAATTAAAATTAAAATTAAAATTAAAATTAAAATTAAAATTAAAATTAAAATTAAAATTAAAATTAAAATTAAAATTAAAATTAAAATTAAAATTAAAATTAAAATTAAAATTAAAATTAAAATTAAAATTAAAATTAAAATTAAAATTAAAATTAAAATTAAAATTAAAATTAAAATTAAAATTAAAATTAAAATTAAAATTAAAATTAAAATTAAAATTAAAATTAAAATTAAAATTAAAATTAAAATTAAAATTAAAATTAAAATTAAAATTAAAATTAAAATTAAAATTAAAATTAAAATTAAAATTAAAATTAAAATTAAAATTAAAATTAAAATTAAAATTAAAATTAAAATTAAAATTAAAATTAAAATTAAAATTAAAATTAAAATTAAAATTAAAATTAAAATTAAAATTAAAATTAAAATTAAAATTAAAATTAAAATTAAAATTAAAATTAAAATTAAAATTAAAATTAAAATTAAAATTAAAATTAAAATTAAAATTAAAATTAAAATTAAAATTAAAATTAAAATTAAAATTAAAATTAAAATTAAAATTAAAATTAAAATTAAAATTAAAATTAAAATTAAAATTAAAATTAAAATTAAAATTAAAATTAAAATTAAAATTAAAATTAAAATTAAAATTAAAATTAAAATTAAAATTAAAATTAAAATTAAAATTAAAATTAAAATTAAAATTAAAATTAAAATTAAAATTAAAATTAAAATTAAAATTAAAATTAAAATTAAAATTAAAATTAAAATTAAAATTAAAATTAAAATTAAAATTAAAATTAAAATTAAAATTAAAATTAAAATTAAAATTAAAATTAAAATTAAAATTAAAATTAAAATTAAAATTAAAATTAAAATTAAAATTAAAATTAAAATTAAAATTAAAATTAAAATTAAAATTAAAATTAAAATTAAAATTAAAATTAAAATTAAAATTAAAATTAAAATTAAAATTAAAATTAAAATTAAAATTAAAATTAAAATTAAAATTAAAATTAAAATTAAAATTAAAATTAAAATTAAAATTAAAATTAAAATTAAAATTAAAATTAAAATTAAAATTAAAATTAAAATTAAAATTAAAATTTAAAATTAAAATTAAAATTAAAATTAAAATTAAAATTAAAATTAAAATTAAAATTAAAATTAAAATTAAAATTAAAATTAAAATTAAAATTAAAATTAAAATTAAAATTAAAATTAAAATTAAAATTAAAATTAAAATTAAAATTAAAATTAAAATTAAAATTAAAATTAAAATTAAAATTAAAATTAAAATTAAAATTAAAATTAAAATTAAAATTAAAATTAAAATTAAAATTAAAATTAAAATTAAAATTAAAATTAAAATTAAAATTAAAATTAAAATTAAAATTAAAATTAAAATTAAAATTAAAATTAAAATTAAAATTAAAATTAAAATTAAAATTAAAATTAAAATTAAAATTAAAATTAAAATTAAAATTAAAATTAAAATTAAAATTAAAATTAAAATTAAAATTAAAATTAAAATTAAAATTAAAATTAAAATTAAAATTAAAATTAAAATTAAAATTAAAATTAAAATTAAAATTAAAATTAAAATTAAAATTAAAATTAAAATTAAAATTAAAATTAAAATTAAAATTAAAATTAAAATTAAAATTAAAATTAAAATTAAAATTAAAATTAAAATTAAAATTAAAATTAAAATTAAAATTAAAATTAAAATTAAAATTAAAATTAAAATTAAAATTAAAATTAAAATTAAAATTAAAATTAAAATTAAAATTAAAATTAAAATTAAAATTAAAATTAAAATTAAAATTAAAATTAAAATTAAAATTAAAATTAAAATTAAAATTAAAATTAAAATTAAAATTAAAATTAAAATTAAAATTAAAATTAAAATTAAAATTAAAATTAAAATTAAAATTAAAATTAAAATTAAAATTAAAATTAAAATTAAAATTAAAATTAAAATTAAAATTAAAATTAAAATTAAAATTAAAATTAAAATTAAAATTAAAATTAAAATTAAAATTAAAATTAAAATTAAAATTAAAATTAAAATTAAAATTAAAATTAAAATTAAAATTAAAATTAAAATTAAAATTAAAATTAAAATTAAAATTAAAATTAAAATTAAAATTAAAATTAAAATTAAAATTAAAATTAAAATTAAAATTAAAATTAAAATTAAAATTAAAATTAAAATTAAAATTAAAATTAAAATTAAAATTAAAATTAAAATTAAAATTAAAATTAAAATTAAAATTAAAATTAAAATTAAAATTAAAATTAAAATTAAAATTAAAATTAAAATTAAAATTAAAATTAAAATTAAAATTAAAATTAAAATTAAAATTAAAATTAAAATTAAAATTAAAATTAAAATTAAAATTAAAATTAAAATTAAAATTAAAATTAAAATTAAAATTAAAATTAAAATTAAAATTAAAATTAAAATTAAAATTAAAATTAAAATTAAAATTAAAATTAAAATTAAAATTAAAATTAAAATTAAAATTAAAATTAAAATTAAAATTAAAATTAAAATTAAAATTAAAATTAAAATTAAAATTAAAATTAAAATTAAAATTAAAATTAAAATTAAAATTAAAATTAAAATTAAAATTAAAATTAAAATTAAAATTAAAATTAAAATTAAAATTAAAATTAAAATTAAAATTAAAATTAAAATTAAAATTAAAATTAAAATTAAAATTAAAATTAAAATTAAAATTAAAATTAAAATTAAAATTAAAATTAAAATTAAAATTAAAATTAAAATTAAAATTAAAATTAAAATTAAAATTAAAATTAAAATTAAAATTAAAATTAAAATTAAAATTAAAATTAAAATTAAAATTAAAATTAAAATTAAAATTAAAATTAAAATTAAAATTAAAATTAAAATTAAAATTAAAATTAAAATTAAAATTAAAATTAAAATTAAAATTAAAATTAAAATTAAAATTAAAATTAAAATTAAAATTAAAATTAAAATTAAAATTAAAATTAAAATTAAAATTAAAATTAAAATTAAAATTAAAATTAAAATTAAAATTAAAATTAAAATTAAAATTAAAATTAAAATTAAAATTAAAATTAAAATTAAAATTAAAATTAAAATTAAAATTAAAATTAAAATTAAAATTAAAATTAAAATTAAAATTAAAATTAAAATTAAAATTAAAATTAAAATTAAAATTAAAATTAAAATTAAAATTAAAATTAAAATTAAAATTAAAATTAAAATTAAAATTAAAATTAAAATTAAAATTAAAATTAAAATTAAAATTAAAATTAAAATTAAAATTAAAATTAAAATTAAAATTAAAATTAAAATTAAAATTAAAATTAAAATTAAAATTAAAATTAAAATTAAAATTAAAATTAAAATTAAAATTAAAATTAAAATTAAAATTAAAATTAAAATTAAAATTAAAATTAAAATTAAAATTAAAATTAAAATTAAAATTAAAATTAAAATTAAAATTAAAATTAAAATTAAAATTAAAATTAAAATTAAAATTAAAATTAAAATTAAAATTAAAATTAAAATTAAAATTAAAATTAAAATTAAAATTAAAATTAAAATTAAAATTAAAATTAAAATTAAAATTAAAATTAAAATTAAAATTAAAATTAAAATTAAAATTAAAATTAAAATTAAAATTAAAATTAAAATTAAAATTAAAATTAAAATTAAAATTAAAATTAAAATTAAAATTAAAATTAAAATTAAAATTAAAATTAAAATTAAAATTAAAATTAAAATTAAAATTAAAATTAAAATTAAAATTAAAATTAAAATTAAAATTAAAATTAAAATTAAAATTAAAATTAAAATTAAAATTAAAATTAAAATTAAAATTAAAATTAAAATTAAAATTAAAATTAAAAATTAAAATTAAAATTAAAATTAAAATTAAAATTAAAATTAAAATTAAAATTAAAATTAAAATTAAAATTAAAATTAAAATTAAAATTAAAATTAAAATTAAAATTAAAATTAAAATTAAAATTAAAATTAAAATTAAAATTAAAATTAAAATTAAAATTAAAATTAAAATTAAAATTAAAATTAAAATTAAAATTAAAATTAAAATTAAAATTAAAATTAAAATTAAAATTAAAATTAAAATTAAAATTAAAATTAAAATTAAAATTAAAATTAAAATTAAAATTAAAATTAAAATTAAAATTAAAATTAAAATTAAAATTAAAATTAAAATTAAAATTAAAATTAAAATTAAAATTAAAATTAAAATTAAAATTAAAATTAAAATTAAAATTAAAATTAAAATTAAAATTAAAATTAAAATTAAAATTAAAATTAAAATTAAAATTAAAATTAAAATTAAAATTAAAATTAAAATTAAAATTAAAATTAAAATTAAAATTAAAATTAAAATTAAAATTAAAATTAAAATTAAAATTAAAATTAAAATTAAAATTAAAATTAAAATTAAAATTAAAATTAAAATTAAAATTAAAATTAAAATTAAAATTAAAATTAAAATTAAAATTAAAATTAAAATTAAAATTAAAATTAAAATTAAAATTAAAATTAAAATTAAAATTAAAATTAAAATTAAAATTAAAATTAAAATTAAAATTAAAATTAAAATTAAAATTAAAATTAAAATTAAAATTAAAATTAAAATTAAAATTAAAATTAAAATTAAAATTAAAATTAAAATTAAAATTAAAATTAAAATTAAAATTAAAATTAAAATTAAAATTAAAATTAAAATTAAAATTAAAATTAAAATTAAAATTAAAATTAAAATTAAAATTAAAATTAAAATTAAAATTAAAATTAAAATTAAAATTAAAATTAAAATTAAAATTAAAATTAAAATTAAAATTAAAATTAAAATTAAAATTAAAATTAAAATTAAAATTAAAATTAAAATTAAAATTAAAATTAAAATTAAAATTAAAATTAAAATTAAAATTAAAATTAAAATTAAAATTAAAATTAAAATTAAAATTAAAATTAAAATTAAAATTAAAATTAAAATTAAAATTAAAATTAAAATTAAAATTAAAATTAAAATTAAAATTAAAATTAAAATTAAAATTAAAATTAAAATTAAAATTAAAATTAAAATTAAAATTAAAATTAAAATTAAAATTAAAATTAAAATTAAAATTAAAATTAAAATTAAAATTAAAATTAAAATTAAAATTAAAATTAAAATTAAAATTAAAATTAAAATTAAAATTAAAATTAAAATTAAAATTAAAATTAAAATTAAAATTAAAATTAAAATTAAAATTAAAATTAAAATTAAAATTAAAATTAAAATTAAAATTAAAATTAAAATTAAAATTAAAATTAAAATTAAAATTAAAATTAAAATTAAAATTAAAATTAAAATTAAAATTAAAATTAAAATTAAAATTAAAATTAAAATTAAAATTAAAATTAAAATTAAAATTAAAATTAAAATTAAAATTAAAATTAAAATTAAAATTAAAATTAAAATTAAAATTAAAATTAAAATTAAAATTAAAATTAAAATTAAAATTAAAATTAAAATTAAAATTAAAATTAAAATTAAAATTAAAATTAAAATTAAAATTAAAATTAAAATTAAAATTAAAATTAAAATTAAAATTAAAATTAAAATTAAAATTAAAATTAAAATTAAAATTAAAATTAAAATTAAAATTAAAATTAAAATTAAAATTAAAATTAAAATTAAAATTAAAATTAAAATTAAAATTAAAATTAAAATTAAAATTAAAATTAAAATTAAAATTAAAATTAAAATTAAAATTAAAATTAAAATTAAAATTAAAATTAAAATTAAAATTAAAATTAAAATTAAAATTAAAATTAAAATTAAAATTAAAATTAAAATTAAAATTAAAATTAAAATTAAAATTAAAATTAAAATTAAAATTAAAATTAAAATTAAAATTAAAATTAAAATTAAAATTAAAATTAAAATTAAAATTAAAAATTAAAATTAAAATTAAAATTAAAATTAAAATTAAAATTAAAATTAAAATTAAAATTAAAATTAAAATTAAAATTAAAATTAAAATTAAAATTAAAATTAAAATTAAAATTAAAATTAAAATTAAAATTAAAATTAAAATTAAAATTAAAATTAAAATTAAAATTAAAATTAAAATTAAAATTAAAATTAAAATTAAAATTAAAATTAAAATTAAAATTAAAATTAAAATTAAAATTAAAATTAAAATTAAAATTAAAATTAAAATTAAAATTAAAATTAAAATTAAAATTAAAATTAAAATTAAAATTAAAATTAAAATTAAAATTAAAATTAAAATTAAAATTAAAATTAAAATTAAAATTAAAATTAAAATTAAAATTAAAATTAAAATTAAAATTAAAATTAAAATTAAAATTAAAATTAAAATTAAAATTAAAATTAAAATTAAAATTAAAATTAAAATTAAAATTAAAATTAAAATTAAAATTAAAATTAAAATTAAAATTAAAATTAAAATTAAAATTAAAATTAAAATTAAAATTAAAATTAAAATTAAAATTAAAATTAAAATTAAAATTAAAATTAAAATTAAAATTAAAATTAAAATTAAAATTAAAATTAAAATTAAAATTAAAATTAAAATTAAAAAATTAAAATTAAAATTAAAATTAAAATTAAAATTAAAATTAAAATTAAAATTAAAATTAAAATTAAAATTAAAATTAAAATTAAAATTAAAATTAAAATTAAAATTAAAATTAAAATTAAAATTAAAATTAAAATTAAAATTAAAATTAAAATTAAAATTAAAATTAAAATTAAAATTAAAATTAAAATTAAAATTAAAATTAAAATTAAAATTAAAATTAAAATTAAAATTAAAATTAAAATTAAAATTAAAATTAAAATTAAAATTAAAATTAAAATTAAAATTAAAATTAAAATTAAAATTAAAATTAAAATTAAAATTAAAATTAAAAATTAAAATTAAAATTAAAATTAAAATTAAAATTAAAATTAAAATTAAAATTAAAATTAAAATTAAAATTAAAATTAAAATTAAAATTAAAATTAAAATTAAAATTAAAATTAAAATTAAAATTAAAATTAAAATTAAAATTAAAATTAAAATTAAAATTAAAATTAAAATTAAAATTAAAATTAAAATTAAAATTAAAATTAAAAAATTAAAATTAAAATTAAAATTAAAATTAAAATTAAAATTAAAATTAAAATTAAAATTAAAATTAAAATTAAAATTAAAATTAAAATTAAAATTAAAATTAAAATTAAAATTAAAATTAAAATTAAAATTAAAATTAAAATTAAAATTAAAATTAAAATTAAAATTAAAATTAAAATTAAAATTAAAATTAAAATTAAAATTAAAATTAAAATTAAAATTAAAATTAAAATTAAAATTAAAATTAAAATTAAAATTAAAATTAAAATTAAAATTAAAATTAAAATTAAAATTAAAATTAAAATTAAAATTAAAATTAAAATTAAAATTAAAATTAAAATTAAAATTAAAATTAAAATTAAAATTAAAATTAAAATTAAAATTAAAATTAAAATTAAAATTAAAATTAAAATTAAAATTAAAAATTAAAATTAAAATTAAAATTAAAATTAAAATTAAAATTAAAATTAAAATTAAAATTAAAATTAAAATTAAAATTAAAATTAAAATTAAAAAATTAAAAATTAAAATTAAAATTAAAATTAAAATTAAAATTAAAATTAAAATTAAAATTAAAATTAAAATTAAAATTAAAATTAAAATTAAAATTAAAATTAAAATTAAAATTAAAATTAAAATTAAAATTAAAATTAAAATTAAAATTAAAATTAAAATTAAAATTAAAATTAAAATTAAAATTAAAATTAAAATTAAAATTAAAATTAAAATTAAAATTAAAATTAAAATTAAAATTAAAATTAAAATTAAAATTAAAATTAAAATTAAAATTAAAATTAAAATTAAAATTAAAATTAAAATTAAAATTAAAATTAAAATTAAAATTAAAATTAAAATTAAAATTAAAATTAAAATTAAAATTAAAATTAAAAATTAAAATTAAAATTAAAATTAAAATTAAAATTAAAATTAAAATTAAAATTAAAATTAAAATTAAAATTAAAATTAAAATTAAAATTAAAATTAAAATTAAAATTAAAATTAAAATTAAAATTAAAATTAAAATTAAAATTAAAATTAAAATTAAAATTAAAATTAAAATTAAAATTAAAATTAAAATTAAAATTAAAATTAAAATTAAAATTAAAATTAAAATTAAAATTAAAATTAAAATTAAAATTAAAATTAAAATTAAAATTAAAATTAAAATTAAAATTAAAATTAAAATTAAAATTAAAATTAAAATTAAAATTAAAATTAAAATTAAAATTAAAATTAAAATTAAAATTAAAATTAAAATTAAAATTAAAATTAAAATTAAAATTAAAATTAAAATTAAAATTAAAATTAAAATTAAAATTAAAATTAAAATTAAAATTAAAATTAAAATTAAAATTAAAATTAAAATTAAAATTAAAATTAAAATTAAAATTAAAATTAAAATTAAAATTAAAATTAAAATTAAAATTAAAATTAAAATTAAAATTAAAATTAAAATTAAAATTAAAATTAAAATTAAAATTAAAATTAAAATTAAAATTAAAATTAAAATTAAAATTAAAATTAAAATTAAAATTAAAATTAAAATTAAAATTAAAATTAAAATTAAAATTAAAATTAAAATTAAAATTAAAATTAAAATTAAAATTAAAATTAAAATTAAAATTAAAATTAAAATTAAAAAATTAAAATTAAAATTAAAATTAAAATTAAAATTAAAATTAAAATTAAAATTAAAATTAAAATTAAAATTAAAATTAAAATTAAAATTAAAATTAAAATTAAAATTAAAATTAAAATTAAAATTAAAATTAAAATTAAAATTAAAATTAAAATTAAAATTAAAATTAAAATTAAAATTAAAATTTAAAATTAAAATTAAAATTAAAATTAAAATTAAAATTAAAATTAAAATTAAAATTAAAATTAAAATTAAAATTAAAATTAAAATTAAAATTAAAATTAAAATTAAAATTAAAATTAAAATTAAAATTAAAATTAAAATTAAAATTAAAATTAAAATTAAAATTAAAATTAAAATTAAAATTAAAATTAAAATTAAAATTAAAATTAAAATTAAAATTAAAATTAAAAAATTAAAATTAAAATTAAAATTAAAATTAAAATTAAAATTAAAATTAAAATTAAAATTAAAATTAAAATTAAAATTAAAATTAAAATTAAAATTAAAATTAAAATTAAAATTAAAATTAAAATTAAAATTAAAATTAAAATTAAAATTAAAATTAAAATTAAAATTAAAATTAAAATTAAAATTAAAATTAAAATTAAAATTAAAATTAAAAAAAATTAAAATTAAAATTAAAATTAAAAATTAAAATTAAAATTAAAATTAAAATTAAAATTAAAATTAAAATTAAAATTAAAATTAAAATTAAAATTAAAATTAAAATTAAAATTAAAATTAAAATTAAAATTAAAATTAAAATTAAAATTAAAATTAAAATTAAAATTAAAATTAAAATTAAAATTAAAATTAAAATTAAAATTAAAATTAAAATTAAAATTAAAATTAAAAATTAAAATTAAAATTAAAATTAAAATTAAAATTAAAATTAAAATTAAAAAATTAAAATTAAAATTAAAATTAAAATTAAAATTAAAATTAAAATTAAAATTAAAATTAAAATTAAAATTAAAATTAAAATTAAAAAAAATTAAAATTAAAATTAAAATTAAAATTAAAATTAAAAAAAATTAAAATTAAAATTAAAATTAAAATTAAAATTAAAATTAAAATTAAAATTAAAATTAAAATTAAAATTAAAATTAAAATTAAAATTAAAATTAAAATTAAAATTAAAATTAAAATTAAAATTAAAATTAAAATTAAAATTAAAATTAAAATTAAAATTAAAATTAAAATTAAAAAAAATTAAAATTAAAATTAAAATTAAAATTAAAATTAAAATTAAAATTAAAATTAAAATTAAAATTAAAATTAAAATTAAAATTAAAATTAAAATTAAAATTAAAATTAAAATTAAAATTAAAATTAAAATTAAAATTAAAATTAAAATTAAAATTAAAATTAAAATTAAAATTAAAATTAAAATTAAAATTAAAATTAAAATTAAAATTAAAATTAAAATTAAAATTAAAATTAAAATTAAAATTAAAATTAAAATTAAAATTAAAATTAAAATTAAAATTAAAATTAAAATTAAAATTAAAATTAAAATTAAAATTAAAATTAAAATTAAAATTAAAATTAAAATTAAAATTAAAATTAAAATTAAAATTAAAATTAAAATTAAAATTAAAATTAAAATTAAAATTAAAATTAAAATTAAAATTAAAATTAAAATTAAAATTAAAATTAAAATTAAAATTAAAATTAAAATTAAAATTAAAATTAAAATTAAAATTAAAATTAAAATTAAAATTAAAATTAAAATTAAAATTAAAATTAAAATTAAAATTAAAATTAAAATTAAAAATTAAAATTAAAATTAAAATTAAAATTAAAATTAAAATTAAAATTAAAATTAAAATTAAAATTAAAATTAAAATTAAAATTAAAATTAAAATTAAAATTAAAATTAAAATTAAAATTAAAATTAAAATTAAAATTAAAATTAAAATTAAAATTAAAATTAAAATTAAAATTAAAATTAAAATTAAAATTAAAATTAAAATTAAAATTAAAATTAAAATTAAAATTAAAATTAAAATTAAAATTAAAATTAAAATTAAAATTAAAATTAAAATTAAAATTAAAATTAAAATTAAAATTAAAATTAAAATTAAAATTAAAATTAAAATTAAAATTAAAATTAAAATTAAAATTAAAATTAAAATTAAAATTAAAATTAAAATTAAAATTAAAATTAAAATTAAAATTAAAATTAAAATTAAAATTAAAATTAAAATTAAAATTAAAATTAAAATTAAAATTAAAATTAAAATTAAAATTAAAATTAAAATTAAAATTAAAATTAAAATTAAAATTAAAATTAAAATTAAAATTAAAATTAAAATTAAAATTAAAATTAAAATTAAAATTAAAATTAAAATTAAAATTAAAATTAAAATTAAAATTAAAATTAAAATTAAAATTAAAATTAAAATTAAAATTAAAATTAAAATTAAAATTAAAATTAAAATTAAAATTAAAATTAAAATTAAAATTAAAATTAAAATTAAAATTAAAATTAAAATTAAAATTAAAATTAAAATTAAAATTAAAATTAAAATTAAAATTAAAATTAAAATTAAAATTAAAATTAAAATTAAAATTAAAATTAAAATTAAAATTAAAATTAAAATTAAAATTAAAATTAAAATTAAAATTAAAATTAAAATTAAAATTAAAATTAAAAATTAAAATTAAAATTAAAATTAAAATTAAAATTAAAATTAAAATTAAAAAAATTAAAATTAAAATTAAAATTAAAATTAAAATTAAAATTAAAATTAAAATTAAAATTAAAATTAAAATTAAAATTAAAATTAAAATTAAAATTAAAATTAAAATTAAAATTAAAATTAAAATTAAAATTAATTAAAATTAAAATTAAAATTAAAATTAAAATTAAAATTAAAATTAAAATTAAAATTAAAATTAAAATTAAAATTAAAATTAAAATTAAAATTAAAATTAAAATTAAAATTAAAATTAAAATTAAAATTAAAATTAAAATTAAAATTAAAATTAAAATTAAAATTAAAATTAAAATTAAAATTAAAATTAAAATTAAAATTAAAATTAAAATTAAAATTAAAATTAAAATTAAAATTAAAATTAAAATTAAAATTAAAATTAAAATTAAAATTAAAATTAAAATTAAAATTAAAATTAAAATTAAAATTAAAATTAAAATTAAAATTAAAATTAAAATTAAAATTAAAATTAAAATTAAAATTAAAATTAAAATTAAAATTAAAATTAAAATTAAAATTAAAATTAAAATTAATTAAAATTAAAATTAAAATTAAAATTAAAATTAAAATTAAAATTAAAATTAAAATTAAAATTAAAATTAAAATTAAAATTAAAATTAAAATTAAAATTAAAAAAATTAAAATTAAAATTAAAATTAAAATTAAAATTAAAATTAAAATTAAAATTAAAATTAAAATTAAAATTAAAATTAAAATTAAAATTAAAATTAAAATTAAAATTAAAATTAAAATTAAAATTAAAATTAAAATTAAAATTAAAATTAAAATTAAAATTAAAATTAAAATTAAAATTAAAATTAAAATTAAAATTAAAATTAAAATTAAAATTAAAATTAAAATTAAAATTAAAATTAAAATTAAAATTAAAATTAAAATTAAAATTAAAATTAAAATTAAAAAAAATTAAAATTAAAATTAAAATTAAAATTAAAATTAAAATTAAAATTAAAATTAAAATTAAAATTAAAATTAAAATTAAAATTAAAATTAAAATTAAAATTAAAATTAAAATTAAAAATTAAAATTAAAATTAAAATTAAAATTAAAATTAAAATTAAAATTAAAATTAAAATTAAAATTAAAATTAAAATTAAAATTAAAATTAAAATTAAAATTAAAATTAAAATTAAAATTAAAATTAAAATTAAAATTAAAATTAAAATTAAAATTAAAATTAAAATTAAAATTAAAATTAAAATTAAAATTAAAATTAAAATTAAAATTAAAATTAAAATTAAAATTAAAATTAAAATTAAAATTAAAATTAAAATTAAAATTAAAATTAAAATTAAAATTAAAATTAAAATTAAAATTAAAATTAAAATTAAAATTAAAATTAAAATTAAAATTAAAATTAAAATTAAAATTAAAATTAAAATTAAAATTAAAATTAAAATTAAAATTAAAATTAAAATTAAAATTAAAATTAAAATTAAAATTAAAATTAAAATTAAAATTAAAATTAAAATTAAAATTAAAATTAAAATTAAAATTAAAATTAAAATTAAAATTAAAATTAAAATTAAAATTAAAATTAAAATTAAAATTAAAATTAAAATTAAAATTAAAATTAAAATTAAAATTAAAATTAAAATTAAAATTAAAATTAAAATTAAAATTAAAATTAAAATTAAAATTAAAATTAAAATTAAAATTAAAATTAAAATTAAAATTAAAATTAAAATTAAAATTAAAATTAAAATTAAAATTAAAATTAAAATTAAAATTAAAATTAAAATTAAAATTAAAATTAAAATTAAAATTAAAATTAAAATTAAAATTAAAATTAAAATTAAAATTAAAATTAAAATTAAAATTAAAATTAAAATTAAAATTAAAATTAAAATTAAAATTAAAATTAAAATTAAAATTAAAATTAAAATTAAAATTAAAATTAAAATTAAAATTAAAATTAAAATTAAAATTAAAATTAAAATTAAAATTAAAATTAAAATTAAAATTAAAATTAAAATTAAAATTAAAATTAAAATTAAAATTAAAATTAAAATTAAAATTAAAATTAAAATTAAAATTAAAATTAAAATTAAAATTAAAATTAAAATTAAAATTAAAATTAAAATTAAAATTAAAATTAAAATTAAAATTAAAATTAAAATTAAAATTAAAATTAAAATTAAAATTAAAATTAAAATTAAAATTAAAATTAAAATTAAAATTAAAATTAAAATTAAAATTAAAATTAAAATTAAAATTAAAAAATTAAAATTAAAATTAAAATTAAAAAATTAAAATTAAAATTAAAATTAAAATTAAAATTAAAATTAAAATTAAAATTAAAATTAAAATTAAAATTAAAATTAAAATTAAAATTAAAATTAAAATTAAAATTAAAATTAAAATTAAAATTAAAATTAAAATTAAAATTAAAATTAAAATTAAAATTAAAATTAAAATTAAAATTAAAATTAAAATTAAAATTAAAATTAAAATTAAAATTAAAATTAAAATTAAAATTAAAATTAAAATTAAAATTAAAATTAAAATTAAAATTAAAATTAAAATTAAAATTAAAATTAAAATTAAAATTAAAATTAAAATTAAAATTAAAATTAAAATTAAAATTAAAATTAAAATTAAAATTAAAATTAAAATTAAAATTAAAATTAAAATTAAAATTAAAATTAAAATTAAAATTAAAATTAAAATTAAAATTAAAATTAAAATTAAAATTAAAATTAAAATTAAAATTAAAATTAAAATTAAAATTAAAATTAAAATTAAAATTAAAATTAAAATTAAAATTAAAATTAAAATTAAAATTAAAATTAAAATTAAAATTAAAATTAAAATTAAAATTAAAATTAAAATTAAAATTAAAATTAAAATTAAAATTAAAATTAAAATTAAAATTAAAATTAAAATTAAAATTAAAATTAAAATTAAAATTAAAATTAAAATTAAAATTAAAATTAAAATTAAAATTAAAATTAAAATTAAAATTAAAATTAAAATTAAAATTAAAATTAAAATTAAAATTAAAATTAAAATTAAAATTAAAATTAAAATTAAAATTAAAATTAAAATTAAAATTAAAATTAAAATTAAAATTAAAATTAAAATTAAAATTAAAATTAAAATTAAAATTAAAATTAAAATTAAAATTAAAATTAAAATTAAAATTAAAATTAAAATTAAAATTAAAATTAAAATTAAAATTAAAATTAAAATTAAAATTAAAATTAAAATTAAAATTAAAATTAAAATTAAAATTAAAATTAAAATTAAAATTAAAATTAAAATTAAAATTAAAATTAAAATTAAAATTAAAATTAAAATTAAAATTAAAATTAAAATTAAAATTAAAATTAAAATTAAAATTAAAATTAAAATTAAAATTAAAATTAAAATTAAAATTAAAATTAAAATTAAAATTAAAATTAAAATTAAAATTAAAATTAAAATTAAAATTAAAATTAAAATTAAAATTAAAATTAAAATTAAAATTAAAATTAAAATTAAAATTAAAATTAAAATTAAAATTAAAATTAAAATTAAAATTAAAATTAAAATTAAAATTAAAATTAAAATTAAAATTAAAATTAAAATTAAAATTAAAATTAAAATTAAAATTAAAATTAAAATTAAAATTAAAATTAAAATTAAAATTAAAATTAAAATTAAAATTAAAATTAAAATTAAAATTAAAATTAAAATTAAAATTAAAATTAAAATTAAAATTAAAATTAAAATTAAAATTAAAATTAAAATTAAAATTAAAATTAAAATTAAAATTAAAATTAAAATTAAAATTAAAATTAAAATTAAAATTAAAATTAAAATTAAAATTAAAATTAAAATTAAAATTAAAATTAAAATTAAAATTAAAATTAAAATTAAAATTAAAATTAAAATTAAAATTAAAATTAAAATTAAAATTAAAATTAAAATTAAAATTAAAATTAAAATTAAAATTAAAATTAAAATTAAAATTAAAATTAAAATTAAAATTAAAATTAAAATTAAAATTAAAATTAAAATTAAAATTAAAATTAAAATTAAAATTAAAATTAAAATTAAAATTAAAATTAAAATTAAAATTAAAATTAAAATTAAAATTAAAATTAAAATTAAAATTAAAATTAAAATTAAAATTAAAATTAAAATTAAAATTAAAATTAAAATTAAAATTAAAATTAAAATTAAAATTAAAATTAAAATTAAAATTAAAATTAAAATTAAAATTAAAATTAAAATTAAAATTAAAATTAAAATTAAAATTAAAATTAAAATTAAAATTAAAATTAAAATTAAAATTAAAATTAAAATTAAAATTAAAATTAAAATTAAAATTAAAATTAAAATTAAAATTAAAATTAAAATTAAAATTAAAATTAAAATTAAAATTAAAATTAAAATTAAAATTAAAATTAAAATTAAAATTAAAATTAAAATTAAAATTAAAATTAAAATTAAAATTAAAATTAAAATTAAAATTAAAATTAAAATTAAAATTAAAATTAAAATTAAAATTAAAATTAAAATTAAAATTAAAATTAAAATTAAAATTAAAATTAAAATTAAAATTAAAATTAAAATTAAAATTAAAATTAAAATTAAAATTAAAATTAAAATTAAAATTAAAATTAAAATTAAAATTAAAATTAAAATTAAAATTAAAATTAAAATTAAAATTAAAATTAAAATTAAAATTAAAATTAAAATTAAAATTAAAATTAAAATTAAAATTAAAATTAAAATTAAAATTAAAATTAAAATTAAAATTAAAATTAAAATTAAAATTAAAATTAAAATTAAAATTAAAATTAAAATTAAAATTAAAATTAAAATTAAAATTAAAATTAAAATTAAAATTAAAATTAAAATTAAAATTAAAATTAAAATTAAAATTAAAATTAAAATTAAAATTAAAATTAAAATTAAAATTAAAATTAAAATTAAAATTAAAATTAAAATTAAAATTAAAATTAAAATTAAAATTAAAATTAAAATTAAAATTAAAATTAAAATTAAAATTAAAATTAAAATTAAAATTAAAATTAAAATTAAAATTAAAATTAAAATTAAAATTAAAATTAAAATTAAAATTAAAATTAAAATTAAAATTAAAATTAAAATTAAAATTAAAATTAAAATTAAAAAATTAAAATTAAAATTAAAATTAAAATTAAAATTAAAATTAAAATTAAAATTAAAATTAAAATTAAAATTAAAATTAAAATTAAAATTAAAATTAAAATTAAAATTAAAATTAAAATTAAAATTAAAATTAAAATTAAAATTAAAATTAAAATTAAAATTAAAATTAAAATTAAAATTAAAATTAAAATTAAAATTAAAATTAAAATTAAAATTAAAATTAAAATTAAAATTAAAATTAAAATTAAAATTAAAATTAAAATTAAAATTAAAATTAAAATTAAAATTAAAATTAAAATTAAAATTAAAATTAAAATTAAAATTAAAATTAAAATTAAAATTAAAATTAAAATTAAAATTAAAATTAAAATTAAAATTAAAATTAAAATTAAAATTAAAATTAAAATTAAAATTAAAATTAAAATTAAAATTAAAATTAAAATTAAAATTAAAATTAAAATTAAAATTAAAATTAAAATTAAAATTAAAATTAAAATTAAAATTAAAATTAAAATTAAAATTAAAATTAAAATTAAAATTAAAATTAAAATTAAAATTAAAATTAAAATTAAAATTAAAATTAAAATTAAAATTAAAATTAAAATTAAAATTAAAATTAAAATTAAAATTAAAATTAAAATTAAAATTAAAATTAAAATTAAAATTAAAATTAAAATTAAAATTAAAATTAAAATTAAAATTAAAATTAAAATTAAAATTAAAATTAAAATTAAAATTAAAATTAAAATTAAAATTAAAATTAAAATTAAAATTAAAATTAAAATTAAAATTAAAATTAAAATTAAAATTAAAATTAAAATTAAAATTAAAATTAAAATTAAAATTAAAATTAAAATTAAAATTAAAATTAAAATTAAAATTAAAATTAAAATTAAAATTAAAATTAAAATTAAAATTAAAATTAAAATTAAAATTAAAATTAAAATTAAAATTAAAATTAAAATTAAAATTAAAATTAAAATTAAAATTAAAATTAAAATTAAAATTAAAATTAAAATTAAAATTAAAATTAAAATTAAAATTAAAATTAAAATTAAAATTAAAATTAAAATTAAAATTAAAATTAAAATTAAAATTAAAATTAAAATTAAAATTAAAATTAAAATTAAAATTAAAATTAAAATTAAAATTAAAATTAAAATTAAAATTAAAATTAAAATTAAAATTAAAATTAAAATTAAAATTAAAATTAAAATTAAAATTAAAATTAAAATTAAAATTAAAATTAAAATTAAAATTAAAATTAAAATTAAAATTAAAATTAAAATTAAAATTAAAATTAAAATTAAAATTAAAATTAAAATTAAAATTAAAATTAAAATTAAAATTAAAATTAAAATTAAAATTAAAATTAAAATTAAAATTAAAATTAAAATTAAAATTAAAATTAAAATTAAAATTAAAATTAAAATTAAAATTAAAATTAAAATTAAAATTAAAATTAAAATTAAAATTAAAATTAAAATTAAAATTAAAATTAAAATTAAAATTAAAATTAAAATTAAAATTAAAATTAAAATTAAAATTAAAATTAAAATTAAAATTAAAATTAAAATTAAAATTAAAATTAAAATTAAAATTAAAATTAAAATTAAAATTAAAATTAAAATTAAAATTAAAATTAAAATTAAAATTAAAATTAAAATTAAAATTAAAATTAAAATTAAAATTAAAATTAAAATTAAAATTAAAATTAAAATTAAAATTAAAATTAAAATTAAAATTAAAATTAAAATTAAAATTAAAATTAAAATTAAAATTAAAATTAAAATTAAAATTAAAATTAAAATTAAAATTAAAATTAAAATTAAAATTAAAATTAAAATTAAAATTAAAATTAAAATTAAAATTAAAATTAAAATTAAAATTAAAATTAAAATTAAAATTAAAATTAAAATTAAAATTAAAATTAAAATTAAAATTAAAATTAAAATTAAAATTAAAATTAAAATTAAAATTAAAATTAAAATTAAAATTAAAATTAAAATTAAAATTAAAATTAAAATTAAAATTAAAATTAAAATTAAAATTAAAATTAAAATTAAAATTAAAATTAAAATTAAAATTAAAATTAAAATTAAAATTAAAATTAAAATTAAAATTAAAATTAAAATTAAAATTAAAATTAAAATTAAAATTAAAATTAAAATTAAAATTAAAATTAAAATTAAAATTAAAATTAAAATTAAAATTAAAATTAAAATTAAAATTAAAATTAAAATTAAAATTAAAATTAAAATTAAAATTAAAATTAAAATTAAAATTAAAATTAAAATTAAAATTAAAATTAAAATTAAAATTAAAATTAAAATTAAAATTAAAATTAAAATTAAAATTAAAATTAAAATTAAAATTAAAATTAAAATTAAAATTAAAATTAAAATTAAAATTAAAATTAAAATTAAAATTAAAATTAAAATTAAAATTAAAATTAAAATTAAAATTAAAATTAAAATTAAAATTAAAATTAAAATTAAAATTAAAATTAAAATTAAAATTAAAATTAAAATTAAAATTAAAATTAAAATTAAAATTAAAATTAAAATTAAAATTAAAATTAAAATTAAAATTAAAATTAAAATTAAAATTAAAATTAAAATTAAAATTAAAATTAAAATTAAAATTAAAATTAAAATTAAAATTAAAATTAAAATTAAAATTAAAAATTAAAATTAAAATTAAAATTAAAATTAAAATTAAAATTAAAATTAAAATTAAAATTAAAATTAAAATTAAAATTAAAATTAAAATTAAAATTAAAATTAAAATTAAAATTAAAATTAAAATTAAAATTAAAATTAAAATTAAAATTAAAATTAAAATTAAAATTAAAATTAAAATTAAAATTAAAATTAAAATTAAAATTAAAATTAAAATTAAAATTAAAATTAAAATTAAAATTAAAATTAAAAAATTAAAATTAAAATTAAAATT
>SOZL01001091.1:0-11397 GCA_009733165.1 Naja naja
CCAGGTATTGTTTACTTTCTTCTGTTATGTGTATTAAACATTCCTCACTTTCATTGAAAGTTCTCACATTGTAGTGTTCCACTTCTTCTAGTAGATGGCTCTCCTTCCAAGTTCCAACATTAAACAGTATGTCTAAAACAGCTGATTTTCTGATAAATCCAGGGGGTTTAAAAATACAAATAAGAAAGACAATTTCTCCCAAAAATCACCTTTCAAGTTGTTTAAGCTTTTTTCTAGGCTTTCTATATTTTAAAGCTTCCTTTGAGCATTTTTTCACCTCTTAATTTTCAATCTTTAATCTTCTCCATGTGCCTAACTGCAGCTTCCTTAGCGCTTGGAATTTTTTTTTTAAATGCTTATATTTAAGATAAGTCTTTTGAGCAAGAGTTGAATATTAGCTCACCCAGTTTCAATGCTCTGTCCACAAACCACTCCAGCACAGTCTTGGCTGTCCCAGCTTGTGACTGACAAAAATGGCTGTTGTCCCTGCTGCAGCTCAGGAGAACTTGCTTCTGATCTAAGGAGGAAATTGTGAGTTCCTCATGGTCCATGAAGTGCCTCTCTTTCTTCACCACCCCTACAAGGAGGCTTTGACCCTGTGGGGTTTCCTGACAGTAGTTGCTGGCTGGATTTCGTGGGGCTCAACGGAGCCCACTAATTTTCAAGTCATTCTTGCTGTGACATCAACCAGAAGTCCACACTAATGAAGTTCTTTTTCTATGGTTGCATTGTCCATTATATAAAACTTTCCTTTTTAATTTCAGTACCATTTTCTTTTTTATATATAATTTACATTAGCCATTTTCCTGGTTTATTTAATCATTTTTTTTGTTTTTAATAACTCCTTTTCTAGGATTGATTTTATACCAATTACCAATGATTTTATTTCCAGGGTGAAGAAGATCAAGATCTTTCCAAGAACCATATCGGATCATAGTCCGTGTGGATGGAGTTGGTTTGGGAGAAAGGGAGAGAGATCTTGGAGATTAAATGAAAACTTGTTCCGATATGAAGAAAATGTAAAAGAATGTAAAAACAAATGAAGGAATTCTTTGTTATGAACATGCATAAAGGTTCTCCAATGGAAATAGTGTGGGATGCGAGTAAAGCTTATATGAGAGGAGTTTTAATATATTTAAATAATAAATATAGATGCAGAAAAGAACAAAAAGAAAGGAGTTAGAGGAGGAGATAGGGAAAAAGAAAAGGAACTTATATTGAACCCAAATGATAGAAAGTGAAGGAAGCAATAAAGCTACTTAAAGGGCAGTTTAATATGTTGATGGCAGACCAGGTGGCAACCAATCTACAGTATGCCAAACACAACACCTTTTATAATGCTAATAAACCAGGTAGATGGCTAGCCTACTTGCTAAGGAAAAAACAAAAATTGCGTACTATAGAGAAAATAGAATATTAAGAAAAAGAGGTATATCAGCAAGATAGTATTAAAAAGGCTTTCTCAGAATTTTACTCCAAATTATATGCCAGTGATACAATTCAAGGGTCGGATATAGATAGATATTTACAGGGGATGAATGCTCCTTTACTGACACAGGAACAAAGGGAAGGACTGAACCAATTAGTAACATCTGAGGAAATTATCTCAGCAATTAAGCAATTAAAAGTTGGTAAGGCTCCAGGGACAGATGGCTTGACAGCTATCTATTATAAGACTTTGCAGCTCGAAATGGTAGAACCTTTGAAGGAGGTATTTAGAATAATTCAGACAGGAGGTGAGATGCCTCCATCATGGAGGACAGCCTTCATAACACTGATTCCAAAGGAAGATCAAGACCTTAGTCAACCGAAGAACTATAGGCCAATATCTCTGTTGAATACAGTTTATAAGATATTTGCAAAGATTTTAGCGAACAGATTAATGCAGGTTATGAAACAGATAATTCACAATGATCAGTCAGGATTTATAATGGGGAGGCAAATGAAAAACAATGCAAGACAGATAGTTAACTTATTGGAATATTTGGAAAGAAATAACCAAGTCCCTGCAGCGCTGATTTTTTTGGATGCAGAGAAAGCATTTGATCAACTGAACTGGCAGTTTTTGTTTAAAGTGATGGAAAAGATGGAATTTGGGGATTTTTTTTCTACAACCTATTAGAGCAATATATCAGAAGCAAACAGCCCAGATTATTGTTAATGGTAGTCTAACAGAAGCATGTAAAATAGAAAAAGGAACACGACAGGGATGTCCCCTGTCACCATTATTGTTTATTCTAACATTGGAAATATTGTTGATTAAAGTACGGGAATCGAAGAGAATAAAGGGGATTAAAATAAGATACCATGATTACTGACTAAGAGCGTTCACAGATGACTTGGTTATTACATTAAGTCAACCAAATCAATCAGTGATAGAACTAATGGAGATAATCACACAGTATGGACAAGTGTCGGGATTTAAGATAAATAAGCATAAAATGAAAATAATAACAAAAAATATGACTATAAAGCAAAAGGAGATCTTAGAAAAAGTAATAGGATTTGAAATAGCTAAGAAGGTTAAATATTTAGGAATATATATTACAGCTTCAAATATGAAATTATATAAAAATAATTACGATTCACTATGGCAAAAAATTCAAAAAGAAATGGAAAGTTGGAAAAAGCTACAGTTATCTTTGCTGGGAAGAATTGCTGCAGTTAAAATGAATGTTTTGCCAAAGTTTCTTTTTTTGTTCCAAATGATACCAATACTCAAGAAAGACACAAATTTGAATGAGTGGCAGAAAGGTATTAATAAATTTATTTGGGCAGGGAAAAGACCAAGGGTTAAGCTTAAGATAATGCAAGATGTACGGGAAAGAGGAGGCCTTAAAATGCCCAATCTGAGATTATACTACGACGCAGCTGTGTTATCAACAATCAGTGATTGGTTTAACATGACAGAAGAAAGAATATTGAATATAGAGGGATATGATTTATTATATGGATGGCATGCGTATTTATTGTATGATAAAAAGGTGGACAATGCTTTTAAGACTCATATACTAAGGAATGCACTGTTGTGTCTGGAAAAATATCAATATAAATTAAATTATAAAATACCAATATGGGCAATACCCAGACATGCGATAGAAAATATAAATGTGGAACAGAAGCAAGATGTAACTACCTATAAAGAACTTTTAGAAATGGAAGGGGGTATACTGCGATTAAAATCTATTAATTTATTAAAAGAGGAACAGATAGTTCAGACATGGTTCCAGTATGGACAGTTACAAGCGAGGTGGAAAGAAGATCAGAAAATTGGTATTATGAGAACCGATGAAAATTTAGTAAAGCAAATTAAGGATCAAGGTCAAGCACATATTAAAAGGTTATATAATGCATTGATTGAAATTGACTCGAAACGGAATTAGTTAAAGACTGTATGATAAAATGGGCACAGAATATTCAGGAGCCAATAACAATGGATATGTGGGAAAAATTTGGGTGAGAAATGTGAAATTTACTCAAGCACAAAATTTAAGAGAGAATTTTATAAAATGGTTTATAGATGGCATTTAGATCCTAAAAATTAGCATGTATGTACCCGAATCAAAACCTAAATGCTGGAGATGCGGTAGTGATGATGCAACATATTTTCATATGTGGTGGACATGCAAAAAAATTAAGGCTTTTTGGATAAAAATATGGTGGACTACCCATAAGATTTTTAAGAAAAAGATAAGTTTTAAGCCGCAGTTGTTTTTGTTGGGTATTATTACAGATTGTACTGTTTTGGAAACTAAATTAATGTTACACTTAATAACAGCAGCAAGATTGTTAGTGGCACAACACTGGAAGAAAGAAGACGTACCAGCTATAGAAGATTGGATATTAAAAGTATGGAATTTAGCAGAAATGGCAAAGATATCAGCTTACCTGAAAGAACATTCACAAGAAAGATATATTTGGGACTGGAGAAAATGGATCGATTATATTCAAAATAGATATGGGACTAAAAAGTTTCAAATAGCCTATGAATGAAGATCAGAAGCTAAGAAGAGATGTTAAGAGATATGTTATTATTTTATTTTAGTTGTATTAAGGGAGTTAAAGTGCAGAAGGGGGTATAAGTGTTTATAGTTTGTTAGTGTATGTTTGAATAAGATTGTCAGATATAACACCCTGTATTTTACTCTGGGTCCGGGGGGGGGAAGGGTGGGGAGGGAAGGGGAGGGGGGCTTATTGTTTAAAAAATGTCCTTTTTGTAAAACTTTTCAATAAAAAAAATTCATTTTTACTTTTTCTTACTGTTAATATAGATCATTAATATTGTAAAAACTTAATTCGTTGAGAAATACTTATTGTCTCTGGAAATTTCTTTAATTCTTTTTTTTCTCTTTATTTCATCCAAAATAGCCTGTGCTTTCTCTGGACTTCTTTTTTTTTTAATTTATAGTTTATTTTATTATATAATCACACATAAACAAACATAAACTTAAACAACATATAACCACACACAAAGCATACATTAAATTTGAACAGGTATTGCTAAGTTCATCTCACTTATTGTCCAATGTAGATCAAGTCCGGTTTAAGATAAGCTATTGGATCTTTCTTCTGTCCAGCCATCCATAAAAATTGTTCCATATTTTATAATAATCCGTTTCTTCCTTGTTTTTATTTCCATAGTCAATTTGTCCATCTCTGATAATGATTTTTCTTAGTGTTTCTGCTTCAGTTGGAGTTTCAGTATTTTTCCAGTTTTGAGCAAAAGCCATCCTTGCTGCAGTAATAATATGAATCATTAAGTAAAAAGTATCTTCGGATATGTCCTTTTGTAATTCCAAGTAAAAGAATTCTGGGGTGAATTGTATCTCCTCCTTGCACATTTCCTGTAGCCATTTATGAACTTGATTCCAAAATTCCTGGGCCTTTCTGCAACGCCACCACATATGATAATAAGTGCCTTTTTCCTTGTTGCATTTCCAACAAGTAGGTGAGAGTTTATTATTAATTTTAGCTAATCTTATTGGTGTCATGTGCCACCTATAGAATAATTTATAAAGATTTTCTTTATACGGGTTGCTAGGGTTATTTTTTATTTCTAATCCAAATATTCCACCAATCATCCAAATTTATGTTATAGCCAAAGTCTCTCATCCATAGTACCATTGTTTCTTTTACAATTTCTTCTTCCAGTTTGGCCTCTAATAATACATGGTAGATTTTTTTGATCATCTTTTTATCCTGCCCTAGCAAAATTTCGTCCAATTCAGTCCTTGTTGTACTAATACCCAATTCCTTCTTGTCTTTTATATTTAGATTGGAGTTGCAGATAGGCCCACCATTCCAAATCTATTCCTTTATCAATCAATTGTTGTCTAGTTAGTAAATCGCCTTTCACATCTAAAAGCTCTTCGTAGGTGATAATTTTGTCATATCTTAATAAATGTGGGTGCATCAAGGCTTCTAGTGTCGATAGCCAGATTGGGGTTTGGATATACATTTGTTTCTTGATTTTAAACCAGGTGTGTAAAAGTGTCTGTCTAAGTTTGTGTTTTTGCACATAGCTATATCCTTTTATATTGTCTTGTCCGAGAAAGGCATGCCAACCTGACTGAAGATTATATCCCTCTAATGTTAATACTCTTGTATTAGTATGATTGATCCAGTCTTTTAACCAAGTCATTATTGCAGCACTATAGTACAATTCCCAATCTGGCAAACCCAATCCGCCTCTCTCTGTGGCATCCTGTAATAATTTTAATTTTATCCTCGGTTTTCTTTTGCCAAATAAAACTTGATATTATCTTGTTTAACCTATCAAAAAAAGCTCTATTAAGTATTATAGGAGCGTTTTGAAAAAGGAATAGTAGTTTAGGTAAGATATTCATTTTTACCGTGGCTATTCTGCCCATAAAAGATAAATTTAAATTATTCCATCTTATTAAATCCTCCGTTATTCGTTTGATAAGAGGGTCATAGTTATCTTTCTTGAGAGAGCTGAATCTGGTTGATATAATAATTCCTAAGTACTTTACTTTTTCCACAATTTCAATATCCATTGTTGTGGCCAATGCTTCTTTCTGTTTATTTGTCATATTTTTCGTGATCATTTTAGTTTTGTTTTTATTAATTTTAAGTCCCGCTACAAGGCCAAATTCCTCCAGTTTCTGTAACAATTTAAGTCCAGAGGTTTGTGGTTCTTCCAGAATAAAGAGCAAATCATCAGCAAATGCTTGTAATTTAAACTCTTCCTTCTTAATTTTAATCCTTTTATATCACTTTCTTGTTGGACCGTCCTAATTAAGGCCTCCAGGGTCATGATAAACAGCAGAGGGACAGTGGGCATCCTTGTCTAGTTCCTTTCTGTATTTGGAATCTTCTCGTCAGTCCCCATTTATTAAAATTTGAGCTTCTTGTTTTTGATAAATAGCTGTAATAACATTTATAAATTTGGGTCCTAAATTCAGAAATTTAATTTGTTGTAGAATAAACTCCCATTTCACATTATCAAATGCCTTTTGGGCATCTAGAAATAGTAGCAGCTTGATCAGCACTACGTTCTTCATAATACTCTAATATATCTAATGTTACCCTAATGTTATTTCTGAGATGTCTTTGTGGGAGAAAACCATTTTGATCTGCAGAGATAAATTTATTAAGTATTCTTTTTAAATCTTTCGCCATAATGGTCATAAAAATTTTATAATCCACATTAAGAAGGGAAATTGGTCTATAGTTACCTGGATCTGTCAAGTCAGCACCTGTTTTGGGATGATAGATATTCTGGCCTCTTGCCAAGATTGGGGCCTTATCAAGGACTTCATTAAAAATCTTCAACAATTCTTTTCCCTAAAGTTTCTTGTTGCGATTTATAAATTTCTCGGTAGGCCATCTGGCCCCGGGCTTTATCAGTTTTTGCTTTATGATGGCCCCATATACTTCTTGGAGGGTTATGTTTTGATTTAAAAATTCTTTATCCTCATCTAAAATTTCTGTAAAATCAACTTTCTTCAAATAGTTTTGAATCTGATCTTCTGTTACATGATTAGCTTCTGTGTACAAGTCACTATAATATTTTTGAATAATGTACTTTTTTTCTTCCTCCTTAAAGCATAACTTCCCTTGTTCATTTCTTAGTTTGGTGACCCACCTCTTTTCATACTGTTTCTTAAGTCTAGAGGCTAACCAACACCCTGGTTTGTTTGCATTCTCGAATTGATATTGTTTCATTTTCTTTAATTTCTGGGCAAGTTCATCCTTATCAAGTAGATTTATTTTGTGATTAACTAAATCCAATTGTAATTTAATTTGTTTATCTTGTGGTGCACCTGCAATTTATCAACCCATTCCTTATACTCTTGTTGTAATTTTGCTCTCTGTTGTTTTTCTCCTTGTTCTTCTTGGCCATATATTTAATGGACACCCCCCTCATTACAGCTTTAGCTGTATCCCAGTTGTTCTGTAGCGAGGTATCTTGGGGATTATTTTCTTGAAAGAAAAGTTCTAACTCACTTGTCAATAACTTATTAAATACTTCCTCTTTTAAAATAGACCTCTGAAGCATCCAATTTCTTGGTTGTTGTTTCCCTTCCCACCTTAGCCTAATCATATTATGATCCGCTAAAACATTTGGTTCAATTATTATGTCTGCAATTTCTGAGTTTAATCTTTTTGTCATCCACATCATATCCAGTCTTGACCAGGACATGTGGATTAGAGTAGTAAGTGAATTGTTTTTATCTAAGTTCCTTTCTCTCCAGACATCATTAATATTAAACTCTTTAGTGAGGTCTAAGAATGTTTTGGGTAACTTTTTCTTCTTTTCCAGGTTAATGTTATTTCCCTTGTAATCTAGTAGTTTATCCGTGACCGCATTAAAATCTCCTATGATAGATAACTCCTGATACTGTAATTCTCTAATTTTATTGTGTAGTTTTTGAAAGAAGGATTCCTGGGGGCCATTTGGGGCATAGATTACAACTAGTAAGCTTTTAATCTCTTATTTCAATTTCTACCATTAAAATCCTGCCTTCTTTATCCGAATATATTAATGAGGCTGGGATCCTCTCTTTTATATAGAGTACCACTCTCTCTTTTTTCTTTTGGTCTAAGGATGAGAACAAGTTTCCCAATTTTTTATTTTCTAATAAATGTTTTTGTTTTTGTGAAATGTGAGTCTCTTGTAAAGCAATAATGTCAGCTTTTTGTAGTTGTAAGTATTTGAAAAGCTTTTTCGTTTTATTGGGGAATTTAAACCATTAATGTTCCAGGATATGCAATCACATACGTTTACATTTTTATTGTATTCTATACTTGGTACTTCTAGTGACTCTAACGTCTTTAGGTTCTTCTGTAGGTTCCCTTTCCCATTGTCATCATCTTTATTTTCTATTATATTTACCTTTCTATTTATATCTGGGATTTCCTTTCTCTCTCCTCATTGATTCTCGATCTTCCTCTTCTCGTTCTCTATTCAATTGTTGATCAAAAACATCTCTGCTTTCTCTATTGTATCTAGTTTATATTTCTTGTCTGCCCAAGTCAGCATTCGCCTTCTGGGACTAGCCATCTGAAATTAATGCCTCGCTTTATAAGTTTGGTAGTTAAAATTGATAGGGTCTTCTTAAATCCCTTATTCTCTTAGGGGTCTGTTTAAGTATTATAATTTGCTTACCAGCATACTCTACAGTATTGTCCCTAGCTCTGTGTAGAATTTCATCTCTAAGAGATTTCCTTACAAGTTTTACATGGACCTCTCTAGGTTAAGTCGTCTTGCATAGTTAGTTTGCACCCTATACAGTTCACAATGTCCTTTATCAGATCTTCCTTTTCTATTTCCAATAAATCAGCAAATATATTAGTGATCACCACCCATAAATTTTCACCTTTGTCTTCTCTCACATTTTGTAACCTCAGATAATGGGCCTTTTGGATGTATTATCTAATTCTTATTTTCTAACTTGTATCTAAATTTCTATTATTTTCCTGGTTCTTTTCAAATATCTCTCCACCGACCCTCTTTTTTCATGTCCTCTGATTCTTAATCATCATGTCTTGCATTCCTAGCATCAGAGCCTGTAAGTCTTTCGGGGGATTTGGGCGCTCTTTTGGTAGCATCTCATCAATTGCCCCTTAGATGGGCTCAGCACAGTTGTAGTGGTCACTGATTGGGTGGGTGGTTTCCTGATTGCACCGTTTTTGAAACACTAGTAGTAGTCGACATTTCTTCAAATTTACTCACAATTTTCCCCACACCGGTAAGTGAAATTTAACGTCCCCCCTGTGTCTTCGCTCCAGATAACTCCGTTCCCGATTTCCTCCCTCTTCTGAAGATTGTCTAAAATAGAAACTATGGCTAAAGTGCCTTCTGTGCCTGATCAAATCCCAACAATATCATTAAATCAACAAGTATAAATGTTAATAATAGAATCAGTTGATTTCTTCCACTCAGTAAGTAATTATTCTGGTCAATCTATCTATCTATTCTTTAACATATATAGGATTTATAACTATTTCACTGCTTTACTGCTGTATCAATTAATACAGTTCTGAGTTAGTTATCTTATCAGTTGTAATTTCCCAAAAGTTTCAATATTTCAATATTTTAAATAAGTAAAGGTCTAACTTTAAAGAAAAAAAAGGGGGGAGAAGGAAGAAACAGAGAAGAAGGGGAAGAAGAGGAGGACCAAAAGGGGGGAGAAAAGGATATCCCAATTTGATAGAGTAAAGCCTAAGGGGGAATAAAACAGGGAAGAAATATAATGTATCACTTTTCAATCCACTCTTCAATCTCTTCAATCCAGATCTTTGGTGCTATATTGACTCGTGAAGATTCTGTGCAACTTTCTCCACTTTCCTCCTTTCCTGTAACTGGTTGTCTTCCAGATCTGATACTGTAAAAAGTTTCCTGTATGACTTAGGGTTCCTCTATGACTCGACAGTTCTCTTGATTAGCCGGTTTCGAAGGGCTTCAAAGGGTGAAATCAAATATAATCTACACGTTTTAGTTAATTATCTTAAGAGATTTTTGAATCTGCTCTCCTTAGGTCTTGATTTAATTCGCTTCCTTTCACTTTTGTGCCAGAACGTTGATTTATAAAGAGTTCACAGCGTCCGTTTCAGCCAACTCCGCTGCTATCCTTAAATCCGGCAAGGGGAAGGACGAATCTTTACTTCACGAATAAATCTATTTAGGTCCCGCCAGTATCAAAATTTTTCTTCCGACAGCCTGCAATCATATATAGCTGATCAGTTAACTAAACTTCTTCTCCTTCAATCTTTATTTTTTTACTCTCCTTCGTTTCAATTCTTCCGCTCACCATAGGTCTCACCGCTCAGCCACCCATTCAAATCGGAGCTAATAATTTATCTTTGGTTAACTCAAAGTTGTTATTGGCGTCAAAATAGTTTTCAATAAAGTATACTTATTGGATGTTCTTTAGGTTCGCAAAGCTCTACCTTGTTCTGTTTGGTCACCGCTAGTGTGGTCAGCTGTCAACACCGGAGGGAAGCCATTGCTGGCGCCTCGCTCCTCCGCCGCTCGTTCTGGTTCACCCCTGAATCCGCCTCAGATGCCACCTGAAACTTCTCCTTGGGGACCCCTCTCCTTCAGGAACCCTCCAAGCCCCTTCTGGACTCCGTAGAGCCCCTGCGACCGGAGAATGAAGATCTGTGCTCCGCAGAAGCCTCTGCTCGCACGTCTCTTCCCTTTGACAGCTGACCGGAAGTCTGGACTTCTTTTTCAATTCACTATTATGTTATATAAAACCACATCAATAGAAGCTTTGTTGCATCCCAAACCATTCTTAGATCATGTACATTATTTTAATGTCTCTTTATAATCCTCCATCTTCCTATAGCAATATTTAGTTTAGTCTCCAGAATTAGATTTTGTTTTATAAACAAAACTCACAGGATTATGATCTGAAAAATTCTTTGGTAATATATTTACCTTAGAAACTTTATTAGCACGTTCTTTGAAATTCAAATTCAATGTCTATTCTTGGAAAGAATCTATGTCTTTCAGAAAGTTAGGTAATCCTTGTCTTCTTACCAATAAAGTATACAAAAATATCCTTGGGAACACATCATACAATATTCTTACAAATCTTTATATTTATTCTATATAATTTATAATTTTCTAACTTTGCATCCTGCTCATCCCAATTTAAAAAATGTACTAAAAGCTTTTCAGAGGAATATGTTATATTTCCTCTCTATACTGGTTGCTGTAGTGCTCCTCCTGTTGATTTTTAATGTGTTTCTGATGGTTTCCATTATAATATTATAATCCCAAAATGAACGAGTGTCAAACAAAGGAAAGGAAAAGGCAAGCTCCCTCCTTTTTCTATTTCTTTTTGTGTTCTTATTACTTTTGACTCAAATGGTAACCAGCACTATCATATTATTTTATCTTTTCTTTTGTAAGATCCACCAATT
>SOZL01001092.1:0-18145 GCA_009733165.1 Naja naja
GTTTCCAAAGCCAGCCAGAGCCCCTGTGGATCCCCCTGCAAGACCCCCAGAGGGACAAATTCCCACTTTTTTCTCCCAGACTTTCCTCTTTCCCTTCAGATCATGATCCATCTGATCTGTCTGTCTTTGAATTGAGGTTCCCTGGCGGTCTCCCCTCTTCCTCCCCTGCGCTGGTTACTGTGGTCCTTGGATTCACATCTGGGGCCATTTCTCTTCCCACCCAGGAGGAAAAGTATTTCCAGGATCCCCTCCACCACACCCTCCCTTTCTTTCTCAGCCTGTGGGAGCCACAGTGGGGCATCAGACCCCTCCCAGCCCTGGGCCACAGTGTTTTCTGTCTCTGGGAAAGGTTCCTTCCCCAATCAGAGTCTGCCTGAGCCCCATCATCCACTTCCCTCCCTGCCTGGGATCAGTTCTCCATTCAGACAAAGGAAAAAGGCATTTTGGACAGAGCTTCCAGCCATTCTCCATTCTTCAACCCAGGAAGGTCACACTGGCCCCTCCAAAGCCAAATCCCCCCCAGTTCTTGGACCCCTCCAGCCACTCTGGCTGAGGTTCAGCAGGCCAGGGTGGCTGAGAATTGGGATAGAAGGTGCCACATAGACTCAACAAAGCTCCCCACCACAATAGACCTTCAGACACAGGTTGTGGCCTCACACACACAGTCCTAAAAGGAGCCTTTATGGGGCATCAGGAAGGAACATAGGATCAACTTCCCTAGCTGTTGTCCCTGGTGGCAGATGGAAGATTGTGAATCCCACTCCTGACACCAGTTTTTGTGGAATCAAATGCAGGACCCAAAAACCCCAATAATCAAAGCTCACTGGTGTAATTATTTATTCAGTCTCCGCAGGAGGAATTTCCCTCTAGAAAACGGCAGCACAGATTCCCACAGACAAAAGGATATACTCACAGTTATACATTTGGGGAAAGAAGAACAAAATGATAACCATCAATATGAATATCTAATAGATGATATAATCGAGACTGTTCATAATTAGCACACCTCAAAGTACCTTCATGCCCAACCACCGTTACCATCTTCAAGTAAGAGATATTGTCTAAATAAAAGGTTGCATGTGCATTAACTCTTTCTTTCTATCTTGGTAACATATTCTCATTCCTCCAAGAAATTGGTTTCCTCACATTCTTCCAGACACTCTTTATTTATTTGAATAAAAATCATTGTTCCACTCATGTATGGAAAATAGTTTGGAGCTGAAATTCCTCTGTCTCACTTCTACATTTCTAAGCTGCTCCTTTGTGTTCAGCTCTGGCCTCAGAAGGATAATGTAGCACTTGGGGATGAAGATGCAGCCCAGCAGCCCAGCACTGGAGGCCAGGATGGAGAAGACCTGCACAGCCACCATGTATTTCCCTTTGGTGCTCAGGTAGGTGGGCACAAAAGTCACCCAGACACTGCAGAAGACCAGCATGCTGAAGGTGATCAGCTTGGCTTCATTGAAGGCCCCAGGCAGATTCCTGGCCAGGAAAGCCACTGTGAAGCAGATGGCAGCCAGGAAGCCCATGTAGCTGAGGGTGACGTAGAACATGACAACGGCCCCTTCGTTGCATTGCAGGATGATCTCTCCAGGCTGGGAGTGGAGGTCAGAGTCAGGGAAGGGGGGAGAAACTCCCAGCCAGATGGAGCAGATGATAATTTGGACAGCAGAACAAGACAGGATGATGGAGTTGGCCAAGCTCTTCCCCAACCATCTCTTCACTCGGTTTCCTGGTTTTGTGGCCAGGAAAGCCAGCACTACAGTTATGGTTTTGGCCAAGACAGAAGAAACAGCAACAGAGAAGATGATGCTGAAGACCATTTGTCGGAGAAGGCAGGTGGCTTTCCTTGGTTGACCAATGAAGAGAGAAGAAGACAAGAAGCAAAGCAGGAGGGAGACCAGGAGGATGTAGGAGAGGTCTCGGTTGTTGGCTTTGACAAGGGGAGTTTCTCGGTATTTAATGAAGATGATTAAAACAAGGCCTGTGGTTAGGAAGAAGAGCAGGGCAAAAGAGACCAGGATGATGCCCAGAAGTTCTTCATAAGACAGGAAGGTTATAACTTTGGGGATACATTGGACTCTGTTCTTATTTGGATATTTATCATCTGGACACTTGGTGCATTTTTCTGTATCTGAGAAAGCAAAAAAGCAATATTACTTTAATATTTTGTGCTTTTATCTTACAAGAAATACCTTCTTTGGATAACAGCTGATACCTTGGGCATTTTCCAAAAGTATTTCTTAACAATTTCATTAAAAAGAGCATAAGAAGGATATAATTTTTTAAAAATAATGTAGCTAGGTATATGAAGTTGAGGGAAGTTCTAGGATGGTAATTATTTCCAGTGTAATGTGGATAATCTTCATAGGAACCTATGTTATTAGAGGTTAACAATGAATCATATAATCTTTTTAGGCAAACATCCTGAGTCTTGCCACATGGCAGTTAATATACTGGACTTGGAGGATACCTACAGTATCCTGTAACATCTGGAAACAATCTGAATTAAGGAGAAACTTCCTATCAGTGAGAACAATTACTTGCCTGAAAATGGTATAGTTTTTCTGCTTGATCAGGGGCTGGACTAGAAGACTTCCAAGGTCCCTTTCAGCTCTGTTCTGATTGATTGATCTACATGACTGGCAGACTATTTGTGTAATGAGTTCCCCACATAACTATCCACAGCACCACATTATGGACCAGGGACACCTTCTCAGGGATCCTCAAGGGGAGGCCAATAAACAGGGAATTGCAAGGTCTTTCAGAAGGTGGGCCTAAAACAATTCACCAAGTTCCAAAGAACTCAGGTGCTCCTAGAAAGGTGAACTTAGCAGCACCTATCTGAACTAAAAAGCAGAAGAGATATTTCCTCTGCTGTTAGTAAAGTTTGCCCAGTCTGTCACCCCTCCTCCCATCTCTTCCCAGCCCCTCCTTCAAGGCCTTTTTGATTTACCTCCTTTTAGATCAGAAATTGTGCAGGTTAAAAAACAAACCCACACTAGCGAACTTCAATCTGTCATTTCATGAAAATGCTCTGGATGGATCCAGTTCCGCCAGGCCTCCCATTTTCCTCAGTGTCACCCACCTTCTTGAGTGGAGAAGGTCCCCTCCGGACAAGGAACGCAGTCGTAGCAGCAAACTGGCTCTCCTTCTCGAGCCCTCTTGACAAATCCAGGAGGACAACTTTCCACACATCTGGACTGAGGGAGGGACTGAGCAGAAAAAAACATAGGAATTGAAAAGAAAATGTGTTAGGTCTCTCCATCCATGGAAAACGGAGGGAGAAATGGACATTAGCCCGGTAGTCTCTGGTCTTCACTGAGGTAAATGAGAAATTTCTGACTACTTTAAACAGATGCAGGAGGTAGAAAAACTGGCAGATCCTTCATTGAGTTCCTCCCTTTTACTTTTGTAATTTAACATTACAGTAAAGTACTTTCTATTTAATAAAGTCTACAGCAATAGAATTGAAAAAAATTAAGTATGATGATATATTCATATTAAAACTGAGAATAAAGTTTACTGTAAAAGATTTAGGAAACATTCATTCCATTAGATTTTTTAATATGAAATTAAACTGTGATGAAGAAAGAAACCTTTGACCAGTAAGATCTTGAATGATTTCATTGCAAAGCCATCCCACTCAGTTCCTGTCTCTTGAAGGACTTCCATTACAAGACACCAACTGGCATGGAAGGCTAAGCACCCTGGCTACTCTAGGCTTGGCCCACTAGAAATGGGACCTCAGGCTTTGGAAAACAGAGAAAAGACACCAAAATTTCTCCCACCTTATTGAGCAAGTTCAGCCGAAAAAGTGCATCTTGGTCGATAGAAAGTCTCTGTCCTTCAAAATATGCCAGAATCTCGCTCCTGAGATCCTCCATGGGGAGTACAAAGTAGCCCCAGATCCCCAGATCTGCTGTTATCTTTCCATTTTGGTCCAAGTAGAGTTTCATAATGGAAATATTCCAAAATTCATTCTTCTCCAGAAAGGGATTAAACTAGAATGGGAACATCCAGGAATTTGAAGAGGAGAAAACTTAGTTTCTTATCCCACATTAAATCTTTCTTCTACAATTGTCTAATCTCCAAATAGGCTTAATCAGGATTCAAATACTGCCATTAGCTTTATAAGTGAAACAAACGATTTTGTGATGTGATTAGAGACCTGAGGGATGGTGTGATGACTAAGTGGATAAAAACTGTCTTCAAAATGATACTCAAATCATTTTGAATCTCTTTAAATCTCTACTATGAAACCTGAAGGTGATGGATAACACTTTGCCATTGGTCATCAATTTTTCTATATTGTCATTAATACGCCAATTAATAAAATCTTAGAGTAAGCTAATTTGATGTGATTTTAAGAATATAAATTATTTAAACTTGCAAGTCATGTCTGAAGCTTTATTTTAAAAGTTTGATAAAATAACAATGGTTTTAAATCAACTTAAAGGTGATAATCAGAAGAAAGCAACAATTGTTGAATCGGATGGATTGGATGGATGGATGGTGGGGTGGAGTGGAAGTTAAATTGCTGCTGGCACCCCTGAAGGAGGAGTCTGGTTGAAAGGCAGGCTGAGTGTAGATGGCTGGAGAGTAGGGGTGGGATTCTCCAGTTCTATCCGGTTCTATGGAACCCCTTGTTAACTTTATAAGCAGTTTGGAGAATCTGTTTGTTTTTTTCCACCCTTATTACATTCTTGGCAGACAACCTAGAATTGCTGTCTCCAGAGCTTGTGAGGCTTGGCTTTCTTAAAGGGGAAGGATTGTTGTAAGATTTTTACACTAACTGTTGGGAGGAAATACTTCCCTGTACAATCAGCACTTTGAAGAAATCATTGAATAATGAAGCTTTTAGTGACAGGGAACCAAGATGAGTGACATTCAGCAAAGCTTCTTGGCTAACTAGAAGGATTGACATTCAAACGTGAGTTTACATATCCTTTCTGAGTTTTGGTCTAAAACTGGTTTTTGGTGAAGCTTAATTCTGGACTTGGTGAAATTTAATCCTGTGTTTATTGATGGGATAATTTTCCCTATTCAGCTTCAACAACCAACAGCTACTGTTGTGATTTAATTATTTGTATTGTGTTTGAATTTTTTCTTGCCTCATGGTTTCTTTTTCTATTTGGGGAGGGGGTCTTCCTTCACTGCTTGAGTACTATCTGGCACTGTCCTTTTGGGGTATACTTCCAAGAGGCAGGATGCAAGCTTGGCACTGATTTTTTTACTGCCTTTCTGGGGGGCATGTGACCTTACCTTAAATCTGGGTGATTTCCTTAGGATATCTTGTGAGGTGACTGAGACTAGCTGGTATTTTTACATGGTGCAAATGGATCTAAGGATTACTTTTCCTCAGTCTGCTTTTTCTGGAGAGCTTAAATGACCTCTCTGCTAAAGAGTTTCACTTTATAAGCAAGAGTTGGCTGTTTGATAGTTATCACTGCATTTAACTATCCTTGACTTACAACAGTTCATTTAGTGACCATTCAAAGTTACAATGGCACTGAAAAAAGTGACTTATGACCATTTTTTCACACTTATGACCATTGCAGCATAACTGCAACTGTTGTTCTGATCTGGTTCAATAGCTTGTGATCCAATGTAAGAATGATGTTGAGGAACAAAGAGTAAAAGGGTGCAGAAGTATTCATCCAGAATTGAAGGTTGGGCTCCTGGGGAGAAGGAGCATCTTTGGGACTGAAACTCATGTACTGTAGATACAATAAGAAGCATCAGTTGGGTCTAGGAAGGGTCACCAATCTGAAACATTAAAGGCTGCATGATTCTGCAGCCCTCAGTAGGGTGGTTTCTTCCTTCCTTCCTTCCTGCCTGCCTGCCTGCCTGCCTGCCTGCCTTCCTGCTATTGCCTTTCTTCTGAGCTGTTCTTATTCTATGATACTGTAGAACTGGGGTTGCTCTCAGGATCCTCTTTTTTTTCTAAGCTGCCTCATTTGTTTCTGTTGATTGCATGTATTTTTTTTGAAGACCCTGCACAAAGATTAAAACGCACAGTCCCTGCCTGCAGGCTGATTCTCTGATAGACAGAGTACAATAGAACAGGGCCAAACTGGGAGAATCCCACCCCTGAGTGTGTGTGTATGTGTGTATTTCAGGTGGGCTTCCTAGCTTTAGAAGGAGAGAGGGAAGGAGGAAGGGACAGAAAGAGAGAGGGGAGAGGGGAGGAGAGAGAAAGAGAGGATGAAGAGAAAGAGAAAGAGAGAGAAGAGAAGAAGGAAGAAAAAGAAAAGGAAAGAAAAGAAAAAAGGAGAAAGAAAGTGAAAGGAAGGAAAAGGGATGAAGAAAAGAAAGAAAGAGAAAAGAAAGAAAAGAAAGAAAGAAAAGAAAGAAAGAAAAGAAAGAAAGAAAGAAAGAGGGAGAGAGGGAGAGAGGAGAAAGTAAATGAGATATATTATGGATGGATAGATAAATACATGGAAGGAGGGAGGGAGAGAGGGAGAAAAAAAGGAGAGGAAGGAAGGACATAAACTCTGGCTTCAGAAGAGTTTGAAGCAGCACAGCAATCTAGGGCTGGCCTGCAAGGGATCTTGGAGGTCATCTAGTCCAACACCCTGCTCCAGCAGGAGATCCTTACAGAATCAAAGAATAGCAGGGTTAAGAGGTTTGTGTGTGTGTGTGTGTGTGTGGCTGTGAAAACACCAAAAACAGGCCAAGTAGCTCTGTGGAAGTCAGTCGTAAATCAGAATACTTGCTAAGCAACTGGCCATTAAGAGAAGACCTGGTCATTAAGTGAGTACCACTTACATTTGGTTTGCTAGTCACAGGGCCACCTGGCCATGCCCACCCATCACATGACCACCTAGCCATGCCCAGTCAGCAAGCTATTCCCATCCCCGTCACATGAGCACCAAACCACACCCACAAATTAGGCCACGCCCACAGAAGCAGTTGTTAAGAAATGTGAATCCCACCCCTGCTGGAGAGGCCATGCACTCTGAAGACTCACAGTGGACAGAACGGATGACGGATGAAATGGATTCTTTCCAGACGATTGAGGGAGAAGGGGGAATGGACTTGTCACATTTAACTGGGAAACAAGTCTTAAGCATCATCGTGTTGCAATTTACAGGAGGTCCAAGACTTTGGGGAATGGAAAGCAATCGTTGGGAAAGATCCTAGTTAAAATTTTAAGGAAATGTTGGATTGCCTGTTAACTGTTTTTTATATACAGCAGATAGATGACAAGTCAGGTAATTGCAAATAGATGTGTGGTTTATAATTGTGAGCCTATTTTGCAAGGGGGAGAAACTATTATTGCTGTATTGTATTCAACTGGGGGAACAATATGCATGTTTTGTCTGTTTTTAATGCACAATTAAAAAATGTTTTGTCTTGTTTTGTCTTGTCTTTGTAATAGTTTTATTTTCCAAAACTTGTATTTTACCTTTTTGAATAAAATAAAATTTAATAAGAGGAACATCAAGTTTCCAGAAACAATATTTATGATTAGCACACAAGTAAAAGCAGTATTATTATTATTATTATTTATTCGACTTGTATGCCACCCTACTCCCTAAGGACTCAGGGCAGCAAACATTAAAACAGAGCAAATTTACAATAAAAAACAATTAAATAAAACAAGCCAAATACATTAAAACATTAAATCACACCCGGGTCATTCCAGGCCGGCCTGTTGAAACAACCAGGTCTTCAGGTCTCGGTGGAAGGAGCGGAGGTCGGGGGCCAAACGGAGATCCACGGGAGCTGATTCCAGAGGGCAGGCGCTCCCACGGAGAAGGCCCTAGCCTTGGGAACCGCCCGCCAACAATGCCTGACTGACAGTATCCCAAGGAGGCCCCACCTATGAGAGCGAACAGTAAGTGATGCTGGCAGGAGGCGTTCCGGCAAATACCCTGGACCCAAGCCATTTAGGGCTTTATAAGTTATTACTAGCACCTTGAAGGCGACCCGGGAGACAACCTGCAACCAATGCAAGCCACGCAGGAGGGGTGTAACATGGGACTATCGGGATACTCCCATCACAGCCCGCGCGGCCGCATTCTGCACCAGCTGTAAACTCCGGGTAATCCGCAAGGGCAGCCTCATGTAAAGAGCGTTGCAGTAGTCAATTCTGGAGGTGACAAGCAGATGAGTAACTGTTCGAAGGGCATCTCGGTCCAAATAAGGGCGGAGCTGGCGAACCAGCCGAACCTGGGCAAAAGGCCCCCTGGCCACAGCTCCCACATGCTCCTCCAAACTGAGCTGTGAATCCAGGAGGACGCCCAGATTCCTCGCCCTATCCACGGGGAAACACTCTCCCCATGACCAAAGATGGTACATCCAATAAAGACCGAGATGCCGGTAAGAACAGCCACTCAGTCTTGGTGGGGTTGAGCTGAAGCCTATTACTCCCCATCCAGGCCTGCACCGCCTCCAGGCACCGGGACATCATGGAGAGAGTATCACTGATCTGGCCTGGGGTGGAGATATAAAGCTGGGTATCATCACCCCAAAACCTCAGATGATCTCGCCCAGTGGTTTCATGTAGATATTAAACAGGAAGGGTGAGAGAACAGACCCCTGAGGCACCCCACAAGTGAGGGGCCTCGGGGCTGACCTCTGCCCCCCTGCCAACACCGACTGCAAACGGCCCGAGAGGAAGGAGGAGAACCACTGCAGAATGGTGCCCCCCACCCCCAATCCTCGGAGCCGCTGCAGAAGGATACCATGGTCGATGGTATCGAAAGCCGCTGAGAGATCTAATAGGACTAGGACAGAGGAAAAACCCCTGTTCCGAGCCCTCCAGAGATCATCCATCAGTGCGACCAATGCTGTCTCCGTGCTGTGTCCGGCCCTGAAGCCCGATTGATACGGTAAATAATCAGCTTCCTCCAGGAACAAGGGAAGCTGCTGAACCACCACGCTCTCAACAACCTTTGCTAAAAAGAGAAGGTTGGAGACTGGACGATAGTTGTTCAAAACGGCCGGGTCCAAGGCAGGCTTCTTGAGGAGGGGCCTCACCACTGCCTCTTTCAAGGCGGCAGGAAAGACCCCCTCACTCAAAGAAGCGTTGACAGCTGCCTGGAGCCAGCCACGTGTAACCTCCCTGGAGGCATACACCAACCAGGAAGGACACGGATCCAATAAACACGTGGTGGAAGACAGCCTCCGCATGATCCTGTCCACCTCATCAAGGGAGACCAGGTCAAACTCAACCCAGATGGAATCAACCAGACCTGTCGCCACCCTATCATAACCACCCCTGCCAATCAGAGTCCAAGCCGGCACGAATTCGAGCGACCTTATCCGCCAGATGTAAACTAAATTCCTCTGCTCTGCCCTGCAAAGGGTCATCCCCCTACCTCAACTGAAGGAGGGAGCGGGTCACCTGAAACAGGGCCACAGCACGGTCATCGGTGGACGCAATCAGAGCGGAGAAGTAAACACGTCTTGCCGCCCTAATGGCTTCCAGATAGGTCCTAATATAGGCTCGCAACTGGACACGGTCGAATTCCGAGCAGCTAGTCCTCCACCTGCTCTCCAGGCATCTTCTGCCGTTTCCCCCGGAGCTCCTCAGAGAACCAGGGAGCCCACCGGGGTCTACGGCGGGGAAGAGGCCGCAAGGGTCGAGTGCCACCGCGTGCTCGCCGCCTGTTGCCAGGCGGCTGTCAGCGCCTCGGCCGAGCTGTGGTCAGGGAGGCGGGCAAGAACCCCAGTGCCGTCTGAAACCTCTCTGGGTCCATTAGGCGTCTGGGGCGGAACCATCGTATTGGCTCCTCATCCCAGCAGCGAGGGACAGCCAATTGAAAGACCAGCCGCAGGAGATAGTGATCCATCCACGATAGGGGTAGGGTAGATGGAGAACCCTCCCCCAGTTCCCTACACCACTGACCCGAGACAAAAACAAGGTCGAGCGTGTTCCCCCCCCCGTGAGTGGGCCCATGAATCACCTGGGTCAGGTTCATGGCTGCCATGGATGCCATGAACTCCTGAGCCAAACCCCGCCCCCAGAGACGGCAAGTTAAAGTCCCCCAGAACTATAATCCTGGGGAACTCCACCGCCACCTCCGAGAGGACGTCAAGAAGCTCAGGCAGGGCTGCCGCCACGCAGCTGGGGGACAGGTACATTAATAGCAAACCCAACCGACCTCCAGGGCCCAGTCTCATGAGGAGGGCCTCACACCCGCCTATCTGCAGGACAGTGACCTCCCTTGGAAACAGGGTCTCTCTAACAATTATGGCTACCCCTCCGCCCCTTCCCTGGGGCTGGGACCGGTACAGCACATGGAAGCCTGGAGGGCATAAATCACACAGAGGAACACAACCCTCCGGGCCCAACCAGGTTTCCGTAATGCATGCCAGGTCCACAGCCTCCTCCTCCGTGAGCTCACGGAGGAGGGATGACTTATTGGCTATGGACCTGGCATTCACATACACCAGCCTGAGCCCAGAGACCACGTCCCCCAAGATCCCAGGGGAGCGGGTAGTGACCTGGGGGTCGGAGCGCGCCATCGCTTGTAAACACCGGGGGCGCCCTCCCGTGACATAATTTGGCCCCCTGTCCCATCCCCCCTGCCATAACCGATCACCCTGGAGATGGTCAACCCTGCCCTATCCCCACCAGACCCCGAGGCCCCCCCACCCAACCCCTCCATACCGAAACCAGTAGCCGGCCTGGAAGGACAGTATTGACCCGTAATTTGATCACCCACCCCCTTCCCTAACCCATTAAAACAACGAATTAAAAAATTTAAAAGCTTCCCCTTCATACCGGATTTAAAATTTGGCCCCTTGGTTGTGTCATGCCACCTCTCGGGATCCCAAGATCCGTCACTGAGGTAGGCTCTCGATAACCCAAAGGGCCACTCCAAAGACAGGGGAACAGTCTGGAGGGCCTGTAACTCTGGCGATGAGTAGGCTAACATAAGATATCCTGTTTCAGGGGGGATAGAAGGGCAAAACAGTCGGTTTGATGTTCCAAGTTGCATAGATGAAAACATGCACTAGGGACCAGACATTCAAAACAAGACCAAACCAAACATCCCCACCAACAAGCAGCTCTCTCACCGCCGCTAGGGCCAGAATTGAAGTGGCCAAGCCACTGCTCCCCCACTGCAGCAGCTTATGGTGGGACGCTGGCAAAAACAGAAACCCCCCGCCCTCTCACAACAGAGGGGTTAATGCCCTCCATTGCCCTCCCACTGCAATGGGGACAGCCAGGTCCAAAGGGGAGAAGAGGGTCTGAGTGTCAGCCTTCAAGATTTCCTTCTTTTGCTTTGCATCTTTTGGCTGTCATAAGTAACGGGGGGAGGAGGGGGGACTTGATTATGGGAAGTGAGCTGGAGGTTTTGTTAAGAAGTATATCATTTGGGGGGGGGGTTCTTGCTTTGATTTCTGTCTTATGCTATGCGCAGCCGCAGCTCTTTATCAAAATATGCCAAGGTCAACAGACAGAGGCCTCATCACCACCTGGAGATGCCCACATGACATTATCCACAACTTATAATTGGGTAGCCTGCTTGAACTATTGTGGGTGGGAACATTACCATCACTTTGTATATGTGATTTTCGCGCTCATTCTCTCAGATTCAGAATTCTTCTGTTGCTACCACTTGATTTCTAGTAAAAGATATCTTTTCTCTAATTCATGGAGTCTAAGTATTTCTTTCTTGGATTTTGAATGGAGCACTACCTGACATTGAGAGTGAAAAACAGAGAAGGCAAACAAGGAGATAGTCACTGATGGTCAGGAACCCTCCAGAGCAGCCGGGAAGAGGATTCAAGGTATCACAAGAGGGCAGCAGCGGTCGCAGATGGAGGCAGATAGCCTGCAGTCCAAGGGTAGAATAAAATGGGTGGCCAGGTCCAGAGAAACAAGTCCAGGTCCAGAGAAACAAGTCCAGAATGGCAAGAGATCGAGTAACCATGGCCCCAGGTCCAGGGTCAGGCACCCACCTTCTGCGGGGGTCTCTTCTCTGATGTAAATTCAACCACCGACCCCCGCCAGACTGGTGTCGACCCATCCAACCCGGGCCAAACCACCAATGCCCACAATCCGTACTCCTCAGGCCTCCAGGCCTGCAACACCCCAGTGCTGCCGTAATAGGGCCTCTTCCTCCAGGAATTTTGCCCCTGGAGGTAAAGGGAAGGGCAGTGGCACCGAGGACAATACTAAAGTCAAAACCCCCAGCAAACCGCTGCCCCCCCAGTGATGACCAGGTCCCGGCAAGATGATGAAGAATGGGCGACAATCGGCCAACACGCCCCAGGGGCACCAACCCCTCAAGGGCAACGCCACTGTGGGCTGAAGGGCCTCAAAGCATCCAACAAGCAGCAGTGGGGGCCTCTGGGCTGATGTTGCTGCCGCCACCATCGTCACTGCCACCATATGGTGGACCGCCAAGCCTCTGTCTGCCATTGCAGCCACTGAGCGTCTGCCGCCACCATCATGGCCGCCAAACCTCCGCCGCTGCCAGAGAAACCAGCACCACCAGGCGGCTGCCGATCAGCTGGCAAGTTGCCATCGCAGCCGCCAGGCCTCCATCGCTGCCCACATCGCCAACACCGCCAGGCGACCACCAAACAGCTGACAAGTCACCGTCGCAGCTGCCGAACCTCCGCCACCGTAGACGCCGCAGCCAATGCTGCCAATGCCACCAGACCACCGGACAGCTGACGAACAACTGACGAGCCGCTCCTTCGGGTAGCCGGCTACCTCCGTCGCTGCCGCCCTGACACCGCAAAGGCCGAGAGAGCGAAGCTCTCAAAAACACCATGCCACCAGCCAGATTCAGCTGTAAGTGGCACAGACACCCCCACCAGGCCCTCCAGGGAAACCCCGGGAAGCTTGCAGTATCGGGGGAAGCCCCTACTCCCCGAAAACCCCAACAAACACCGATCCCCCAAAAGGAGCCTACTCAAAACACGCCCACCATCTTGGTCATGCGCAGAAGAGTAGAAAAAGTTCTGATTTGTAGCAACTAGAACTTGACTAACAATAGAGTCTCATATAAGAACATGAATGATGGACTGGAAGAAAGATGAGGGATACTAAAGTTGATATGTATGTTTGTGAAAATGATCTCAAAATCGTAGCTAACTGGAAACGGAATCAGAGTCAGCAGGTGAGGCTCATGGGAAGAAGGCAAATGCAGCCATAAGGATCTCAGGAAGTGAATGTTCTGGTTTATGGATACTCCAACTCAAGGACCAGGTCCCCTTGCAGGCACCACACTTGGAGGAGAATTTCCAAAAAATCTACGTGAACTCCAGGGAGGGAGAAATAAGCCAAGGAAGAGCTCAAAGGAGCTGCTCTTAGCCTGGAGGAAAGACCACAAGGAGAAGAGCTGAAGATCAGGAGGAGTCTGGGAGCCCCTTTTCCAACTGACACAATCTCTCGGTTGGAGAAGGGAGGATGCAGCCCTCTTCCAATCACTGACACACGTTACACACGAGGAGCACAAGATCTGCTCACTATTATTCCAGAGTGTCAATTAGGGAAAAGTGAATTCAGTTACAAGAGAGATTTTAGATGAATGAAGGGAAAATATCCTAAAAGGATGAGCTGTTTTAGAGCTGAGCCAGTGAAGTAGAGTAGTTCAGTCTCTTCTTCATGGATTGTCTGAATGCAGAGACTGAGCAGCCAACAATAAGAGAAGCTTTAAGTGGGATTCCTGCAGAGAGGAAGGGTTGGGCTAGATGGCCTCAGGGGCTCTTACAAATTCATAATGGTAAAATTCTGTGATCCTACTTATAAACCATACATTCAGGAATTTATTTATGTACTCAGCCTTTTAGCAGTAGCCATGTTTAATATCCAAAACTGTCTGTCCTGCTATCTATTCTTTCTTCCCCCTGAACAATTAGATTGCCCAACTCTGCAGATCTTTTTTAGCACAAGTAGGGTAGGGGATGATCAGACTGAGCCTGAGTGAGGGGGTCAAAAACAGCATTAGTCTCACAGGAGATCTGGGTCCAGCCCCCCCAACCCGAATTCTGTGGACCCTTGTCTACCGCCTGTTTCCCTTGACCCTTGGTGGTTCTGATTCTTGTGGACAACATGAGCCTGGGGTGAACCTTTATGTTCATTTGAACTGCCTGGACTTCATGATTTCCCTGCGCTTGACAAGCAGATTGAGACGATTCCCCTCCTTCTCCTTTGGGTTCCTTCTCTAAAGGAACCAAGATGAATGGACCCCTATTGGGACCCCATACCTGCCACGGCTGCAGCCTTGGAGACCCCAACCTCTCTTCGCCCTCCTTCTCCTCCTCTTTCTGGAGGAATAGGCAGCATTCATGGCCTGGGCCAGAGTTTGAATGATACTGTATGAATGGGGGTCATTTTTGAACCGGATCCTGTTCCTTTTCCACTGGGTCTCCACTGGGGCTTTCTGGGTGCATCTTCTGCGGCCTTTGACAGAACAGATTTGCTTGTGAAGAAAACAGTGGAAATAATGATTTACAAATTGATTATCCACAAAGAAATAGGGTTCAAAGGCATCATCCACTGGCCTTTCTTTTCCCAGATAGCTAAAGTTCCATATACTGTGGATATATTTGAGAAGTCTCTCATCCTTTACTTCATATTCTGTAAAACTTGTGGTGATCCAGACTTTCCCTTTAGTGGGTCCTGACAGATCCTCAAATGTTAAACGGAAAGGAAGAATTCTGTCCACAATGGAATCTAATTCCATGAAGTGAACAAAGACATGGACTTGTCTCCACTTAGAGAGGGCCCCCCTGAGGGCTGCTGTAGGTCCAGTTGTTGAGAATTGTTGTGATATAACAACACAAATCCCATTCCTGACAAGCATAGGAGTAAAAATTCTCATGAACTTCTCTCCATTTTCTGTGTCCGAAGCAAAGAGACCAATCAAGGTCCATCTGAAGTGGAGAAGGAGTTGGACAATTGCTGGGTACTGGAATCCTTTTTTGGGGAGTAACTCGTTGAAAAAGGGGAACTGACTTTTCTCACTTAAAGCCTCTGAAGAAGTATCATAACTGAACTGAAAAAGCAATGAAGAATGTTGTGTTATACTTAGGGTCAAATCAAGTCCAAAATATTAGCTTTTAATAAATCCAACATTGTTTTCATGAGCAAATTAAAGAGATTATTGTTGATTAGCTGTTAGGCAATATCAAGAAACAGAATTTTAAACATGGAACATTAGCAACATAGTATATAAAAATGAAATACAAGAAAGAAAAAGAACAAAAATACCATTTCTCTATTACTCCAATAATTTACTGCAATCAGACTCATGTAGATTTCAACTGAACTGCTTTGTTCTAATAAAAGTCTGGATTCTATATAAATATTTGAATTCTGACTGCACAGGAAATATGTTGCTTTAACCTAAGTCTCCCAATAGGTTGTTTATCTAACGTGCAGTCCAAGAATCTGATCTCTCTCTTTCTTCTGCAGTTGACATTCAACCTACAGATGTATTACATCTTCTGTCTTTGGAGCTCCACAAATAAAAACCTGTTAATTATAAGGGACTTAGTTAAATCTTTGATATTTAACCATAGTGTTTAGCTGATGAAATCTTGCTCAAGTAAACACCGTCCTAAGATATTTAGGTATTTCTGGTTTCTTTTTTTTCTTCTCTAACATTTTTATTGAGTTATAAAATATTGTAAAATACAGAATACAAAAGTAAATAGAAAATCAGTGGGGAGGAAAAGTGGCAAGAGAAGTGAGGGAGGATAAGAAAAGAAAAAGAAACACTGATGTCAAATCACAACTTTTTGCTTTTTCATAATAATATGAACAAGCCATTTCTGTAAAGATCTATCAATCTACTCAGTAAAAAATCAAAATAAAGTTTCATTCTTTTCCACTTCAAGCATGAAGTTCAGAAGTGGTTTCCATGTGGAAAGAAAAGTACTTATATTCTTTTCTTTATTCAAAGTGGTCAGTTTTGCCATTTCTGCCAATTTCTGCAACCATTCGTTCTTGCTAGGAATCAAAGTGTCCCTCCATTTTTGTGCATACAACAGTCTTGTTGCTGTCAACATATATAATAACAATGTTCCAATTTTTTTCTCCAGTTCTTTTTCCATTAGACTCAAAAGGAAAAGTTCTGGTTTGATTTTTATTTCCATTTTCAAAATTTTCTGTATCAAAATATGAATCATAATCCACATTTTTTTCTTTATCATATGTCTACCATAGATGATAAAAAGTCCCTTCTTTACTTTTACACTTCCAACATTCATTTGACATACCTTTATACATCTTGGATAACTTATGTGGTGTTAAATACCAATGATACATCATTTTATAGAAATTTTCTTTTAGATTATAATTTAATGTAAATTTTAAGCCCTTCGCCCACATATTTTCCCATTGTTCAAGCATCACATTATATCCAAAATTCCCTTCTCACTGTATAGTACAATGTTTTACATGTTCATTTTCCAAATTTAATTTGAATAACATTTTATAGATCTTAGCGATAATATGTTCATTGTTACCACATAATGAGATTTCCAATTCATTTTTAACAAAGTCAAATCCATAGCACTTTTTATCCAGTTTAAATCTTTCTTTCAGTTGTTGATAAGTAAACCAATAGCAAACATAACCTTCTGATTCAAGTGCTTCCCTTGTCTTTAGTACTGGGTCACCAGGCTTGAAAGGTAAAATTTTACCATACATCAACCAGTCTAGCTTCACCACCATTTCTTTTCTAAAAAAAGGAAAAAAGGCTTCCTGGGGTGTCACCCAAAGGGGCAGCCTTGTTTTATATTTATTCCAAACTCTTAGTGTGGCACGTCTAACAATGTGATTATTAAAATCAACATTAACCTTACTTTTATCATTCCATAAGTAGCTGTGCCATCCAAACCTTAATTCATGGCCCTGTAAGTCAGGTAACCTTTTATTCTGGAGACTATAAGCTTTTCTGGTTTCAATACTTGTCAATTTGGAAGGTGTGTTGGTAGCAACTCATCCATTTCACTGTTCCAACCTTACTGAGGATGGTTACATATTTCTCTTCTTCAATGGCCTGGATTCTTTGTGGATAATAAACCATGGCGTTCTCATATGCGTTTAGCATGTTAGATACATGTATTTCCGAATCCTTCATTAGTGCAGGCAAGTAATTAATATCGAGAGAGAATAATAAGGGTTCAGATATGCTCCCTTCCCTTCCTCCTTAGTAAGTATTGATCCTTCCTCTCAGGGCTCCATTGAGCCCAAGCCTCCCTCTCAAACAAGGGCTTGGAGAAAGGGCTTGGATCAGGGCCAACAGGCTGAGCTCCATTTTGAGGGCAGTCCATTTCCTCCATAATGTTTTTCTCTCTACTGTATCAAATGCTACACTAACATCTAGAAAGCCAGCAAACTGTGGTTTACCCAACTGACATATTTTGTGGTTTGATATTTCAGGACAAATCTGTTGAAACTATTACATTATTAATTGATTTCTTACTTATTATACATACCCTTGGGTGTGGCCCAGGAGTTCATGGTCTCCATGACAACCATGGACCTGACCCAAGTAGTTCAGGGTCTGACTCATCAGGGGACACACATGCTCAATCTGTTTTTTATCTCGGAACAATGGTGCCGTGATCTGAAACTGGGGGAAATAGTCATCCAGCCCTTGTCATGGTCAGATCATTCCCTTGTAAGATTGGACTTCCTGATGACCATTCCACACCGCAGGGAGGCGGGACCGATTAGGTGGTTCCACCCCAGACGCCTAATGGACCCAATTGGGTTTCAGAGGGAGCTTGGGGAGTTTCCGGCCTGGTGGGAGACCCTGGTGGAAACCTGGAATAGTGCGGCCACCGGGGCCATAGATCGGGTTGCCCCTATGCGGACTCTCTCCACTCATGGACCTCGGAGATCTCCTTGGTTTACCGAGGAACTCTGGGGGATGAAACGGCGGAAGAGACACCTAGAGCGCCGCTGGAAGAAAAGTCGGGCTGAATCTGACCAGACACTGTTAGGACGTCATATTGACGCTTATCTAGTGGCAATAAGAGTGGCGCAACTATTACATTGGGCCAGTCTTATCGCGCCTGCAGACTGTCACCCAGCCACCCTGTTTGGGGTGGCACGCTCCCTCTTAAGATCTGAGGAGGCAGAGGAACCCCTGCAAGGCAGGGCTGAGGAATTTGTTCAGTTTTTGGCAGATAAAGTTGCTTAGATCCAGTCGGACTT